>JBDJHY010214102.1:0-11344 GCA_039654485.1 Withania somnifera | reverse complement strand
TACAGCTGGTGAAGATTCTTGTTCTGCGTGATCGCGACCCTAAGGTGCGATCACGATGCCTATTTTTCCATCCCTGTATGATTGCGACACTCATCACACGATCACGATTCATTCCAAGAAAATTCTTCTTCATGATAGCGGTACCATTACGCGATTGCGATGCTTTGTGAATTCCTTCAGCGCGATCGCGGCCATAAGCCACGCGATCGCGAAGGGTAATTTGACTGGTAATTTTATGAAGTCCAGCCATGATTCCTTTCCTTTTTTACTCAACCAAAAACATATCTCCTTTAGTTCTAAGGAAAAAAAACCCTTCCCAAACCCCATTCTAAGGAAGCTATTATCAACATTCTTCATTGATTCTTCGCGGATTAGGTGAGTTCCTTTCTCTTCTTCTTCCTTATTTTTCCTAATTTTCCTTCTTTAATGGCTAAAAGTTGGGGTTGAAGAAATCATCCCCTAACTTGATTTCTCTCGTATATTTCTTCGTTTTTAGTATATACATTACTCCTAGGATCTTTATCTCATCCAAATTCAAGCCTTTTTTTTTGTAAAGATCGAACCTTTAAACCCTTTTGGTTCAGTTCTATCCGGGCTAATTTGAAGCTCTTTCCTTGCCCATCTTGTGCTCAAATTTGAAGCACGGGTTCCTGGTGGCATTGGTAACCCCAAGGTGAATTTTGTTTGCGGTTTTGGCAAGGGGGTCCCGCAAGCCCGTTTTAGGCCCATTTTGGGTTCAGTCCAGAATTTAGTATTCATTGCACCGTTAGACTCATATTAACTTATAGGATTCATTGGCTCAAGTTTCAAATCATTTGAAGCACGTTTGATATCAGTCAGAATAAGATTTTTGGATTTGCAAAGCTTTGTCTTCGGACGATAGGTAGGTTTCGTGGGGCCATCTCTAGGTTTATAGCTTTAATAATTGTACTAAATAACATCCTTGGGTTGGGTAGATAGGTTTTATAGTACCCCTGTACCATTCTTTCATCCTTTTTATGTTGATAATGATGTGTTGGCACCTGAGTGATATGGGGCCCGAGACTTAGTAATTGATTATAGATACCTGTGCAGGGCATAAGGTGTGGATATTTCATGCTATATGTGTTATATGTTTTCTTGATATGCTGTGCATTCATGACACGGAGTGACAAAGCTTATGGCTACAATGAGAGTGCAATGGGGTTGGGTAGTATCACTTCCTGATTATGAGCCTTTGTGGCTAGTGGATGATTTGATGACAAAATTTCGTGGCAATATGAAGATCTAATTATGAATTTATTAATAATAATAACATAAGTGATTAGTTTGTATTGGTTTAGTCTCAACCTGGTATCGAGCACTCGGTAACACTGTTTTTACCTTTTTTAGTTTAGGCTTCACCTCCTGGCACCAGTACTTACACATATATCTATTTTTATTACTAAATGTTGAGACTTGAGACTGACTCCATTCGACAGTGAGTACAGCGCTGGGACTTGAGACTGTCTTCGTATGGCAGTGAGTATAGCTTTTGGCACATATGGTACTAGCAGTTGCAGAGATATAATTATTGATGACCATAGGTAATACTACCATATACAGACTTTCATCGGCGTTGGACGCCTTGATTGTCGAGTACCGTTGTTACTGATTTGATATGATTGATATGAGGCATAGGGTGTCGGCTAATAATACTATTACGGGGCACATGGTGTCGATTGTGGTTTCGAAAGTGGGATATGAGGTTCTATGACGACCATGTGTTTGTTATTTTTCTTCACTTGTCTTCTTCGGTGTACCCCTGGTAGTATGGGATGCCTACGGGTGAGCATGTTTTGCATGTACGTTGCGCTTCTTATGGGGGACTTGTCAGTGTTTATGTGTTTTACATTATTATTCATGTTACTGTTGTCCGCTATTATTGTCTATTTGTTGATCCTTGTTGTGTGGGAATTAGTGCTTATTACTTTTGTTCGTTCAGTTATTCTTCCACTTGAGGTTACCGATATACCGACCATGCTCTATTCCTTCTCTTTCTTGATTCCTGTTATTTATTGAGTTATAATTCACATATATTGTTGCAAGGATGCCAGGTACATTCTCTTTCATTACCTGCGATCCTGTTATGTGATTAGCTAGTGCTATCTATCTATGTGACCGTTGTTCATACTTGAGTTGCTAGTCTTCCTGTATTGTCCTATTTGCTTCTGTGACTCTCATTCTTGTACTCTATTATTTACTGCACTTATTACTGTTATACGCTCAGTGGGCCCTTGAATCCTACTGAGTACGGGTTACTTCGGCGACTTGTACTCATACTACACTGTTCATATCCGAGTACAGGTTTCTATTCGTGATACACAGATCGTTGTTCGTTCGGATTACATTCACCTTGAAAATTCAAGGTGAGCTTGGCGTCTAGCTTGATCCTGCTTCTCTTCAGATTTATGCTTGTTGATCTCCATTGTATTTTGAAGACATTTTAAACTATATTTATTTCAGTTTTTATGATTCTGTACTTAGCGGTTCGTTTGACACTGATACCGAATTTTTGGTTGTTATTCTGCTCCTAATTAATTCCGCAAACTTTACTATTTTCATATGACTTTTGATAGTCTACCGCATTTAATGAAGTAGTCCTTCTCTTCGGCTACAGATTACGAGGTTTGGTTCTCCTACTGGTGGTATAGTTGGTAACATCATGATCTGCGAAATCGGGTCGTGACACCTATATACCCCTCATTAGGTCGCCCACAAGCCCGGACCGACAAGGTCTATTGAGGCTGCAATCGCTTGCTACTCATAACCTTATATTGTACTCGAACCCCAATTGGGTCTGTCTCAATATTCTTAAGTATCAGTAACCATGCCTAACCACAAGTGGGTCTAAATCGGTTAGAAAGCTTACTTTCTAGCTCTCGTCTGCAATTGAGTCTAGTATCAACTCAAAATGGTGGATATATCTATATTTAACCCTTTTATCATCAAAAACTTGTGAAAATCATCAATTTATATTTATTTTAATCTTGTAATATTACAAACAGGCCCACAAAACCATGCAAGATTTCAAAATCAGCGAAGTTGGGATCATGGCAATAAAATAGCAAAAACCAGACATCAAAACCAGTTTTTCAAAATGATGTCATGCACAACCATAAGTAATAGTTCAAAACAAGTCCTATCGGCCCTGCACAAGTTCAGTGTTAGTACAGCAATCATAACCAATCATAATCCCAAGACTCAAAGAAGTTACCCAACAATCCAACCATCTATGTTCTAGAGTAAATAAATACCACACAGGGTAGCAGGGTAATCTATACTCATAATGCAATACCAAAGTAAAAGCAAAGAATCGACTAGAGAAGCGGACAGTTTCAGGGATACCAAACCTAAAATCCCAACCCTTGGATAGCTAAATACTACTATCATTTTAAATATAAACCCAATCTCAAATAAATAAGTCATAGCCTACCTAATTTCTGAAGCACAAGCTAAAAAATACCATAAATGTAGCTCAAACAACTTCAACGGCTCCAAAAATGCTCTGAAGAACACAAAAATAGAAATATATTAATCTACATAAAAATAGGAGTTAAACGATACCGATAAATCTATGCTTATAGCCAGAGTCAAAATATGATCCAAAATGATCCTACAAGCTCAGTGACCTAAAACTTCAAACAAAAGGTATCAGTGTGTTCCCCATGTTACCAGAAACTTACACCCAAAATTTGGAGTAAAGACAAGCTATTGGCACACACAATATTACCCCAATTATTCCATAGCCTCTTAGACTGCCTTGCCTGACCTTGAGCTCTTCTTTTTGTGTCTTACTTCTACTCTAATGAGAACTCTAAGATGAGGGAGTTGGAAGTCGGATTTGAAGATGGAATATGGAAAGACTGAGTCAAATACTATAGAACAAGGATTATCATTCTCTTGCCTCGAAGATTCGAAGCAAAAGAACCTTCTCCACTACGGGCGAAGAAAAGAATAGACTAGGGTATGGATTGATTTACTATTCGATTCAAAGTGGATGACAACCTAGATTAGAACGAGAATTCAATCTAGCCACAGGTTCTACTCCTCAAAGGGAAACCTCCCTTTACCAAATTCACCATTCTTGAGTGAAGAAATGATCGATTCCTTAATTGTGAATGAAGTAAAATCAGTGAAATGAAGTGAAGAAACAATTTGGTGAAATGGAAGAATTATTGAAGAATTTCGATGAAATTAGAAGGAAAACTTACCAATAATTGATGCAAAGTCAAAGAATTATGATTCCAGTGTTCCCCAAGGTCACATGTAAAACCCTAATGTTTACCAATAGAGAATTCTAATTTTGAAGGTTAAAAAATATGAAAAAATGAATGAATTTCATTGTTTTGGGTTTAAATAGTTTGTTTCCAGGTGTTCTTCGTGATCGCATGAGAAGGGATCACGATCGAAAACAGAAGAAAAATGCTCATCACGATCACGTGAGGCAAGGACACAATCACGTAGAGTCACTGGATTGAACATCATGATCATGTGTCATTCTCGACCGCAAAGGATACGGAAATTAAAGGTCCCGCTCACGTAGCTAGAGCTCGTGATCGCGTAGAGAAACTAGATTACTCATCGTGATCGCATTGAAGTAAATGACTATTTACCACTAACTATAGCAGCAGAAAATAGCCATAATTCAATCTTGGAAATAAGGCTCCTGATGAGTTCAGAAACTGATTTACACAAACTAAATATGCTACCTACATAGAAAAGACATTCTAGACTCAACGGAATAGAAAAAAAATTTATTCGAGATTGTTTCATCAAAATATTGACTAAAGTCAACCCTCAGCTTAAATTTTCATAATTTCAATCAAGTACTCAAAATAATCCCCTAGCAGAGACCTGAACAAACAACTCACCTAACCCAAACTTGAAATTTCGGAGCTGATGGCATAGTTAGATTTCCATCCGAGACTCTGATCATCAAAAGTTGGGTCCACTAAAGAAAATCCCTATGATGCAAGAAAAGCATAAGAGCGTAAAAATGACTGGAAGGGTCATTACAAACCGTTAACCCTTGAATAGAATATGTACTAATTTTGTAAGGTCCACACTGTCTTGTTTGAATGAATAATATGTTCAACCATGAGACTTATTACTTGTTTGATCTTTGAACCCATGGAAGTATTTGTAGAGTCCACCAATTAATAACGTCAGTGCTCAAAACTACCTCTGTTCAAAATTTTGATCAACTTATTTCACTCTAAGGAACCTTGTGGTACTGTCTGCTTAAGGTTGAAAGTTCGACTCTATTTACCTTTCTGATTCATGATTCAATGACTGTAGGTTTCAAAAATGGTGTATTTGGATTCATGTGGCTCCAATCATGTTATAGGTCATTAGCGAGAACCAGTTTAAGACCATACCTTTTCTATTAAACATGTATGCTAGTGGTTGATGTCATTGTTTCTATGTGATGTTCTTGGTAGCCTTTCTTTTCTTTTCTGGTCTGACATATAAGCTTAAGCATAGTATCATGCTCTCCCTGGTATGAGTTGATTATATTTTTTCATAGCGAAATTTTTGTCCTATCTATAGTAGTAAAATGCCTTGATAAATTAATTAAAGAACGATGCCAGTATATTATTTTTTGAATTCTTTATTAAAGTTGGTTCTGTGACTTGATTGCTTATTCATGCCTTCACTTGTATAGACATGTTACTAATTGTCTTACATGTTACTAATTGTCTTGAAAAATTATGTGGTTCTAGTGTCCATATCGAAATTGTCTAGGTTCTGGACCAAATGAGTCTCGACATGCATGAAGTATGCTTTACTTAGATTGATTGCTGTCAAGCATTTTGTAAACAAAGATGTAAAAATATAAAATTATGTGAATTGGGTTTAGCTCCATTACCTTTATCATGCTAAGATACAATTGGATACTAATTTTGTTCTTTTCCTCGGATGAACACATACGAGTCCAATTTGGACTCTTTCCATCATCCTTGTATTGGAGTTGAGTTTTGGAAATCCAATCCAATAAGTCAACATCGAGTCTACTCCAACTCCAAGTTGAAATTCAGACTGAAGACATGAAGATGGAAGCTAATTTGAAGAAATAGGCCGAAGGCCATATGAATTTAAATTGAGCCCAAGACCAAAAATCCTAGGCCTAGTTTTCTATCACTTCTCTTTAGTTGTTTTATTTGTATAATTTTTTTATTAGATGTAGATTTATTTGATTAATTGTATTATGTTTTTAAAACTAAACAAAATGAGCACTGACATATCAACATTTTATCTATATCTTCATTTTATTTTTCATTGTCGCCTTAATTCATGTTATTAAAATTAACAAGAAATGAGTTTTAATTAATCTTTTCTTATCAAAAATCGACTTTTAATCTTCAAAGAAAATGATATTTTTTATTTAAGTTATAGGATAGTAGTTTAAAAAAAGGGCGCCTTTTCTTTAATGGTGATTTATTATCGAATCTCATTACTTTTTTTTTTTTACCATAAATCAACCTTGTCTTCATAATAAGTCGTCACCACCCTTTTTATAAAAATAACTCAATTTCTTTCAAGTGCTTAATAAATAGCCTTACTTTGCCTTTTTAATCAACACTGAACTAAATTTTTTAAAATAATAAATGGATTTTCTTTCAAAAGCACTTTGAATAAATTTTGGTAGTTTTGGCTATTTTGCAAGAGCAACCACTTTATTCCTTCAAAATCAATTCTTTTTTCTTTCGAAATTCTCAAAAATGATGATGTTTGAAATTTTAACTAAAATTCACCTATTTGCATAACTTAGCCTATTTTTACTAGCAAATATAAACCAAGTATTTGCAAAACAACTTCATTCGAGCTCTTCTTAAAAAAGGGCTTTTCTTGATGATGAACGCCATTTATTTCCAAAGGTTTAAGTTAAGATTTTGATAACTTTTACTATTTTTGAAAAATTGATCACTTTATTTCAAAAATCAATCTTCCTTTTAAAATGATCTAAAGTGGCTACATTTGCAAATTTAGTCAAAAGACTATTTTATGGCTAGCCAAATTCTCGATTGTTTTTTAAAAAATAGTATCTTTAAAGTTAGTCATTTTGAAGAGTTTAGTATTTGGACAATGTAGTAGGAATGTTCCCGAGTTTAATAAAGATCTTCCTCGGGATATCACCAAATACTTACCGAAATATCTAAAAGTCAAGTTTTGTTCTTGTTTTCGAAATTTGAATTTTTACTTGAAGTTTTCTTAATAACTTTAAAAAATTAAGTGGCGTATCTATCCTTTTTTTGAATTATTTTAGAGTTTGGTGAAGTTTTAAAATAATTTTAATTTTATGAAATCAACAAGTTTTTCACAAATTTCAAAACAAAAGATTTTTCTAACCGATCTTTCTTAAAAAATCAAAAAGAAAATAAAGCAGAGATGGTGTGGCACTTTTCGAAAAAGTATTTTGCTTTAGAAAATACTTGCTATGAGTTACCACTTAATCTTTTAAAAGCAAATTAAAAAAAAAACTTGTAAATGAAAGCCAAGTCCCAAAATAGAAAAGAGCTAGGTTTTTTTCAGAACTTTGTATAAGAAGTTCTTATTAATACCCCGAGAAGGCTTTAAAGGCATTCTGCGATGACTCTTCTAGTCATTTTCATATTTTTGCATTCTAAAACTTTCTTGTAGCGGCCCGAAGTCATTTAGGCTTATCGGTACTTGTGGTTCTGTTTTTGAGTAATTTGTTTGGTTGTTATATCTGTTTTTCTTATTTTTGAGCCTTTGATTTTGAAATCATTGACTTTAGTTAGTATTCTATAAAAAAAATAACTCAAAATCGAATTTGGACAATTTTGTTAGCTCCGAAACATAGATTTTAGTCTAGATGGACTCTTGGTTCGAGCCCGGGAGCTTTAGTTTGAGTTTGTGAGAAATACGTGCTTTATGTTGCCTAAATGGAAATTGAGTATTCATTTTGTTATTGGAGCCTCGAATTGAAAATCTTACTGCTCCATCAGCTCTGAAATGTCGAATTTGGGTTAAATGAATTGTTCGTTTGGGTTTCAAACCAACTGAGCTCATTTTGAGTACTCGGTTGGAAAGTTGAAATTTGGCAAAGTGTTAACTTTGATCATCATTTCATCAAAAAGATCTTGGGTCGAAATTTCTTATGTATCTTTGAGTCCCAAATATCATTTCCATACAATTGGCATATTTGATTTGCAGGTATTAGACTCTGTTTGGTCCCGAAGAACCAAATTCTTCCCCAAAAATATTGTAAATTTTCAGTTTCTGGTGCAACTAAACTTTTTTCAGCATGATCGTGGTCAAGAGGCGCGATCACACCAAATTTCCTAAGTTTCCAATTAGCACAATCGCATAACCCCAGCTCTAATAGCGCTATTGTTAGTCTTTCCCTTAACGTCGATGGTGCCAATTCCCAGTCCTCTCTCCCTTTAGCGCGATAGCGTCGCTCTGGAATCATTAGTGCTAAATGCTTCCAGTCCTCTTTAGCACGATAACGCTCTTGAGTGCCAATAGCACTAAAGTTTTTCTGTTCCTTTAGTGCAATCACGCTGGCTAGCGTCAACCGCTAAAGACTGGTACCTCCTATAAATAACTAAAATCTCGAATTTCAACTATTTTCTTCAACTTTTTCATTCTCCAAAACTTCAAAATGTAGTCATTTATGATAAATACTTGACATTTTACATTCTAGAGTATTTCGATAGTCACCCCAAGTCATTTAAGACTTGTTGGGACCGACAGTTCGGACCCCTGGCGACTCTGTTGAGAAATATGTCAAATTTCCTTTTTTAGAGCCTAAAATTAAGTACTTGTTGACCAAAGTCAACTTTCCTTCAAAACGATCTCGAAATTTAACTCTGACAGTTCCGTTAACTCTAAAATACCAAACAAAGTCAAGAGTAACCTTAAATTTGTGTTTTGGAGGTTTCGTTTGCAAGTTATGTGAAGTTGTGGATTTTAGTTAAGTTTAAAGCCTAAAGAGGAGCTTGAGTGGTAATTTGATGTTCGAAGTGTCGGATTGGAATTCTGACGCTTCCAATAGCTCCAGAATTTTAATTTTAGGCTAGGTGAGGTGTTGGTATAATTTGTGGACTTGTCGTTGTATTTTCGAGGTGTTGGTGGAGAATGCACTTTTGGCTACTTTTGGTTTGAGGGGTCGTTTTGTGTAAACGATCTCAGATTTCAGTTTCTTTGATTCCGTTGAGTCCAGAATGTCATTTTCATGTTGTTTGCACATTTGGATTGTAAAAATTGGACTTTGTTTGATCCCCAAACCCCTGGTGTAAAATCTGTAAAATTTCAGAAGGAAATCTGCAACTGGTGCAGGTCATAGTCCTTCTTCGTGATTGCGAGCCTAGCTTACTCAATTGCGATGCAATGACCAATGTGAATCGCGATCGCGATGACTAGCCTGCCTTTACTCTATGCGATCGCGGCCTAAGCCATGCTATCGTGATGGATGATCTTAGGCAGTTTTACCTGCCATAGAGCCACTTAACTCATATGAATTAGCTTTGATTTGAGGATAATTGTGTAGTATATGATGGTTTTGTTAGTTATTATGTGAAAACACCACTAACCAATGTGATTAACACCTTTTGCAGGATTATTTGGGAATCTAGAAGAATTGGGAATAGACTGGAAGGCAAGCCAAGAAGAGTGGAATTAAATCTAGAAAAAAATACACTGATCACTATTGTGACCCGGTTAACCGATTGTTCTTCTATTTTATTATAATGGTGTTTCTAATTGTTGGCCATTGTTAGAAGCAAATCCTATGCTTGCTAGGTTGTTGAATCCAATAATCTTGTGAGTGAATAGGAGTAGAAGAAGTGTTTTCATGTTATTAACCTTAATCTGAGATTATTAACATAACTAGTTAATTAAGACATAATCGTGTACTTAGTGCTTCACTTGGGTAAATTAGAAAAGATAGATTTAATGCTTTTATGAAAGTTAACAACACTCTAATTGGGCGTAGTTGTTACCTAATTAATTGGTGACTAACGGACAATCAATCCCTAGACATAAATTCAACCCCTAACTCAACAATTGGCGAAATGAAGACCTTAAATTAAGTCAAGTCCTTTTGTGTGTGTGTGTGTAATGCCATAGCCCTAGAACCATTACTAATGAATTACACCAAGTTCTACCTCCACTTATCTATTTTCATCTTATATGCACTTTAATTTTATACTAGAGTAATACACCCTCTTGATTTCTTAATTTGCACTTTAAAGTTAAGTCCTTATATAGCTTGACTAGCCGAACTAATTAATAATTTCCACGTCCCCGTGGGTTTGACATTCAGTTTACAGGAGCCACTATATTACTTGCACGACCACGTACATTTGCATGTGTTAAGGAGACAATAAGTTTTTGGCATCATTGTCGGGAACTTGGCAATTAGTTCGCTTTGATTTATATGAGTGATTTTTGGTATTGTGCAAATCATTTAACAACTTGATCTTAGCTTTTTCACTTCTCTGCAGGTGCTATTACAGGTAATCTGGCACGAGATAGAAAATTGGTAGAACCATTTGCTGAGCCAAAGCATTTCATTCGCTCTCGGCGAAAAGCAAGACTATTCCCACTGTCCGGTTCAAACATCTCACTGGATCCACCAACTATTGTAGTTCCAGTCTGGATGGAAGCACCAAGATCAATGCGTGATGTGCCTATTCCTAAAGCCACCAATGCTACCTCTGCCATCCAGAAGCCCGTTCCCAAAGGTAGATTCAAGCTTAAGCAAAATATGGTGCAATTGTTGCATACCAACGGGCAATTCACTGGTCTTGCATATAAAGACCCCCAACAACATATTCAGAATTTCTTGGAGATCAGTATACTTATATTCCTACAGGAGTTTCATCAGATTATGTGAGACTCACATTGTTTCCCTTCTCATTATTGGGGGAAGCTAAGAGGTGGTTATCTGCAAAACCATCTAACTCTATACATTCATGGGAGACGAGAAACTCTTCTTCTTCCCCTTCCCTAGGAATACACTCATTCCTACGTATCCAGGCCATATAGTTAAAGCATCTGCGCACTTATTGAGAGTCTATTCGAGAGAGGGGACTCATATCACATTTCCAGCTCGGGATGACCCACTCTTAGGTATAGGGCCCTTCGAAGATCAATAGTCGGAGGACTTAGCAAGAAGTTCTTGATTTGTTTTTTCCATCTGGGAAGACTGCGAGGCTAAGAAGTGAAATTCTTAGTTTCGGGCAAAATTCTGGAGAGAACTTATATCAGGTGTGGGAAAGATTTAAAATATTGCTGCGAAATTGCCCATATCACCAACAGTCAAATAAAGTGTTGTTGCATACATTATTGAGGC
>JBDJHY010214082.1:0-11344 GCA_039654485.1 Withania somnifera | reverse complement strand
AATGGGAGAAATCCCTGGTCCCTCGACAATACATACTCAAGACATATAACTAGAGACAAATAAAATTTCCTCTCACTCACAAACTTTAAAGTTAGAAGTGTAGCCTTTGAAAATGGAAAGACATGAGAGATTATTGGTATTGGAACAGTAGGAAGGTCTACATCATAATCCATCAAGGATGTGTACCTAGTGAATGGATGGAAGCATAAACTACTGAGCATATCTGAAATGTGTGATAAAGGTAATGATGTTTTGTTTAATACCAGTGAATGTAAGGTAAAGAATGAAGTCTAGTTCTCTAAGGGAGAAGGCACAAGAACATTTACAAAGCTGACATCATGGATCCATTAGAAATAAAACTAATAAGTCTCACTACTGTATTTGATAGCTCATTACTATGGCATAAGAGACTTGGACATGCAAGTTTCCCATTGATCAACAGGCTAGTTTCTAAGGAACAGGTCCTAGGGCTTTCCAAAGAAAAAGTAGCTAATTATATTATTGTGGTCCTCTTTCAAGCTCAAGTAAAAGGTTAGTACTACAAAACCACTAGACTTGCTTTACATGGGTTTATGTGGACCAATAAGGGTGCTAAGTAGAATGGAGTAATGGAAACAAAGAATAGATCACTGGAAGATATGGATAGAACAATACTTAAAACCAGGGTCTTCCTAAGATATTTTGGGCTAAAGATGTGAGTACTGCATGTTAATTGATTAATAGGTGTATGATCAAGCCACTACTAGAAAAAACTTCTTATGAACTGCTAAAAGAAAGAAACTAAATCTCATTTATATGAAATACTTTGGGTGTAAGTGCTCACAATAACGGAAAAACTCTAGGAAAGTTTGACGTCAAAAGTAATGAGGGGATATTCCTACGTTATCCCTTATAGAGAAAGCATACAAAGTTCTTAATAAGAGCAGTTTTATGGAGGAAAGTTTTATTGTTATATTTGATAATTACAACTATATAAGTAGAGAAGAATCAACTTATGATCATGAAAACATTGGACTGGAACTTGATTTAGAAAATGAATATGAGGAAGCTATACACGAAGAAACAGTCATTGCTACTGAACCAGAAACTTCAGGTGTAGGAGAGATATAAGCTTTAGGTGTAACCTCCTATGGAATCTCGAAACTAGGACCACTGTAGAAGGTTTTAGGAAGAAATTGGAAGCGTAAAATCTCAAATCCCATTGAGAATATTTAATCTTCTACAATTAAGAAATGCAAACCATCTCAAGAAACAGAAATATGTGTTCCCACTCAGCGTACCTATCACTCATTAAATGAAAGAATATTAAGAAGGCTCTACTAGAGGCAAATTGGATACTAGCAATGCAAGAGGATCTAAATTAGTTTGAAGGAAGTAAGGTGTGCAACCTGGTACTAAAACCAGTTAATAGAATCATTAGTACAATCAGATAGGTATTTAGAAACAAACTAGACGATCTAGGCACTATCACTACAAAAAAAAAAGCCAGGCTGGTTGTTCAAGGGTACACCTAAGAGAAAGGGATTGACTATGATGAGACATTTTATCATGTTGCTAAAATGGAAAACATAAGGTCACTAATAGCCTTTAAAGCTCATATAAAATTCAAATCATACCAAAGGGATTTCAAGAGTGCCTTCTTGAATAGATACCTAGAGAAAGAAGTATATGTCAAGAAGCTCCTGGGATTTCTAGTTTTGAATTTACTAATCATGTGTATAATCTTAATAAATAACTCAACATCCTCAAATAAGAACCAAGATCCTGATATGATAGGTTTTTGTTCTTCTTACTAAATTATGGGTACACAAAGAAAGAATTAACAAAAAAAATTCCTTAAGCAAAGAAGAGAAGAAATTTCTCATTATTCAAATTTATGTGGATGAAATAATTTTTTGTGCCACTGACGAATCCTTATGTACAGAATTTGCAACCTTGATGAGCAGTGAGTTTGACATGAGAAAGATGGGAGAACTAAGTTTTTTCTTGGGTTTGCAGACCAAGCATTCTGAAAATGGAACATCCATTCACCAAAAATATTTATAAAGAAGCTGCAAAAGAAGTTTTACATGAAAGGATATAAAATAAATGAAACTCCTATTTACACTACCACCAAACTTGACCAAGACTTGATAGGCATATCTATAGTAAAAACCAAATACAGAGGCAAGATATAGTCTCTTCTTTATCTCACAGCAAGTAGACCAGACATTATGTACACTATTGGTGATTATGTGCTAGATTTCAGTCCTTCCAAAAGGAGTCCCATTAGAAAGCTATGAAATATTTTTGAGATATTTTAAGGAGATCCATAACTTAGTTCTATGGTATCCTATTGGAGAGTCTTTTAAATTAGTAGAGTATTCTGATGTTGACTATGATTGATTATTAGTGGGTTGGAGTAGTACCACTCTAATTTCTCACGTCATAGGATCATGACTTGTGTCTTAGGAAACTAAGAAACAGAATTATGTTTCGATCTTAACTACTAAAGTTTAATATGTAGGTGTTGGTTCCTATTGCTCTTAATTTCTTTTGATAAAATAATAGTTAAGTGATTTTGACATACTGAGTGTATTCTTATTCATTGTGAAAATAGCGATGCAGTAAACATGGCCATAAACCCAGTGCAACATAAGAGAATAAAGAACTTTAATATGCCACATCACTTCCTTAGACATAATATAGAAAAGGGTTTGATCAAAATAGCCTCATTGAAATTGATAAACATAATATCTTCACTAAAGCTATAGAAAAATAAGAATAGATTATCCTTGGGGTTGATAAATTAACTCTGAGGAAAAGAAAGGATGAATTTCCTGATATCTAAAAGGACACTTGAATTAAAGAGATAAGTAGTATGCAATAGATAGACAAGCTAAATAACTCTGTCTTTGTTCCTTGCAAGAACATAACCACATATTTTGTATAAACCATTGATACTCTAATAATTATGATCTTATTTCCCCTTAAATCATGCAGACATTCACTCAAGAGAAAACAAATGAGAACATGGTTCTCATTTAGGTATGCACATACTTTACAAAATTATTAAGACATAAGAAGAAAAATCCTGAAATACTATGATATCATGAGAACCTTGTCCCCCATATGAAACCACTCTTATAAAAAAAGCCCTGGTAGGAGAAAATAAGAGTTCGGGTAGGAAAATACTAGACCATTGTATATAATGATTTGTTCAAACTCAGACACATCACCTCATTCTTTTCAATAGAAATTGTCTCCTTGTCAAAAACTTAAACAATTCCTCTTCTCCAAAAAAGAAAGCCTAAATCAGATCTAATTACCCCATCTTGAAAATATCTCAAACCCTTCCTACCATCTTTAAGAAAACTCTTCAACACCTATAATGGCTCAAATATACACTCATATTTAAGATATAAAATATTACTAGGTTACTGCACAAAGGTACCCACTCAGAGGGCATCTCTAAATCCCTCAAGATCTCTATCACCTACTCTCCTCTTTATGAGAAAAAAAAGGTCTCCTTCACAAACTCTTCTGTTTTCTCCTGAGCCCAAACCCTTATATCCATCTATTTCAAAACCCTATGCTACTCACTCCTAAAGATCAGACTTCTTTTGATTATACCTAGACTACTGATGGAGATATACCAGAAAAGTAGTAAAACCCTCTTATATGTGTCTAAAACCCACTATGAAGAGTAGTATGATAGGAGGAAGAGAGGAATAACCAATGCCTCAAAATTACAAGAAATAAGAAATTAATAAGAATTATCAGAGGTTCTTGGCAATTGGGAATGATTCATGGTTTGGTTCAAAATTAGTGTAGGGAAAGAGTCTTGGACCCTAAGTTTATTTCTAATCCATTTATTCAACAATTATTAGAAAGGTTGGATTTCCAAGGATGGGGAAACTTTCTAAGGTTGAATAAACCTATGGTATATGAGACTAATATAGTTGAATTTTGTAAAAACATGGATGCACTTGAGAGAGGGATTTTGATCTCCAGGATTGGAGATCATGAGTTGGTTTTTGATGTTGGTAGGCTAGCAGAATCCCTAAGAAATCCTTTTGAGGAGTTGGAGATATATGAATTAAATACGCACAATGATTGTACGCTACAAAGAAAATTTACAAGGGGAAGGGTACAGAAGGTCCCTATAAAGGTATTCAAGAAAGAAATAGAACATTCAAACTAACAGTTGTTTGAATTTGTAAACAAGGTAATATTGTCTATGGATGGAAGAAGACATGATGCTAGTTTCAAAGATATGGAAATAATGAATGCCCTAGAAATATATGAGAAAATGAACCTATCCCCTCTGATGATTAATAATATTGATAAAATAGTCTCCCATAGATTCGGTCCATATAGTCTAGTTTATGGGTACTTGGTCATAAAGGTGCTTAGGAGTTTTAGGTTGTATCTGCAAGATAGGAAGAAACACACAAATAATAAAATGATAACCATCAAGACCTTGGGAGAATGTGGTTTCTTTCAAGGAAGCCTTACATCACTAAGGTCCATTAGAAACTTGTCATACATGTTGATGAAGCTACAAAAAGGCTAAGAGGAGAATGCTAGATTGAGAGATAAATGCTCTAGATTTAAGAATCAACTAGTCACATCACAAGAAAAAGTGAATTCTCTCAAGGATGAGATGCTTCAACATCAGACTTCTCATCCGACAAGTGCCAATGTCTTGATATATATTATTCCCAATCAGTCACCTTCTTTTGCCTCCCCCTAAACCTTGCTTCTCTTGTAACCTTATTTTATCCTAGCAGTGTTTGATCTTATGTGTTTTTTATAATTTTTTTTATGTTCTCTTGATAAGACATTTTCTTTTGGAAGACGGTAATTCTAAACTTTATTTATTTTTCTTAAGGCCAATTAATTAGCTTAATATTGTGCTTAGTCTGATAATTCCTAGTCTTTACTCCAACTATTTGAATTATTGATTTATGAGAGGATCATATTGTTTAGACTCCTTTATGAGGACCTAATTGTTATTGGCTCTATTTCCCTAGTGGCTATGACTTACTTAGCTATTTATTTCTATCTATTAGTTTTCTTCTCTGTTATTTTCTTATTTTTAGGTGATGCCAAAAGGGGGATAAAGAATACGGTGCTCATGAAATGTGGAAGTTGTTCTGAGTTGTGGGGTCAATGTATTGCTTTCTTTGCTTATCTAAGCTAGTTCTGCTGAAGTGTGTTGAGTAGGAACACATGTTTTTCATCATCAAAAATGGAGAAATGGTTTTCTTAAGTTGCACACGGTATAAAGTCTTGATGATAGAAAAACAATATACACTAAGTCAAGAAGGGATCCTAAAAAAAGTTAGTTTACAAATCCTAATAGAAATAGGTTTGCAGATTTGCTAGAAACGTGAAATCCTTGGCTGTAAAGGAAAAGCTATATAACCAACGTTTTGGAGTTTTCCCCAACCAACCTATACCTTACTAATAAAAAGGGGCTTCCCTTTATTACCTTATTTAATTGGAAAACCTAACCTATTTTTTCTATATAAGAAGAGGTACATTTTCACAAAGACTGCTTATTGCATACATCTTGAGTGCATTATTCTCAAGTACTAGGAGTTTATCAAGGCAGCAACAAGTGCAAATTGAAGCAGTCTTCAAAGTTGACTCGTTCTAGCTAGTATTTTGTGTGAGGTTCTAAGTAAAATATTGTGTTGAGAGAATAGTTATTTGGTGAGTCTACTATTAAAGAGTGTGTTCTATTTCGAGCAAGAGAGAGAGAGAGAGAGAGAGAGAGAGAGGTATATTGTTAAGAATAGTTATAGCTATTGTTCTAGTTGGTAGAAGAAGTTTTAGTGATTATTGAGTTGTAATCATAGAACTTTTTCATTGAAGTTAGTGGATTGGTTCATGGTTTTTACTCTTTGAGTTAGAGGTTTTCCATATAAAATTAAGTGTTCATTAATTTACAACTTTTTATTCAAGTCTACATAAAAAGCTGGTTCTCAGGTAAAGTGGTTGGGGACTCTATTTTTTAAAGGGTTATACATACTCGAATACTCAAACAGAGGTAGATATTACAATTTTTGAAAGTAGAGTTGCATATATGAACTTTTTATAGTTCTAAGATACTTATAGTCATCACAAAAAGAATCTCCACAAAAATAGAACAAAAATCAAGAGTTTCTAGTCAATATAGATTGGCTCAAACAAATTTTATTTGAGCTCCATCATAGAATTCATATGTAATGATTCTAAAGGTTATTTTTTCATTTTCAGTGCATTTTGACCATTTTACCCTTTTTGTAGTCTCGTTATGCCAAAAAAATTTGATTCCATGGTTGGATTGGGAACTGGATGGATGTTGGATTTTTTTCGTAGAGATTTTTGTATTTTAGAGCCTTAAAGGGTGAAATGAGGAACTATATGGGTTATTTGAAGTTCAGGACCTCGTATCATAAATTTTTTAGTTTTAGAAGCTCCAGAATGTGAAGTTTGATCTTGTTTCATCTTTATCTTCTATTTTAGACCTTCCGTGGTGATTTTTGTGATTAGACGGGTTAAAGTTGAGTTTTAAGTGAAATGATTGACTTTGGTCAACTTTTGAACTTAGAGTGCCCGGATCAAAAATTTGACAATTTCATTGGTCTTGGGAGATATTTTTTAGCTTGGAATGAGGTCTTTTTTATTTTTCGTAAGCTCCGGGGGTATTTTGGTATTTTTGGTTAAAAAATCCATCCTTAGAAGATATCGTGTCAAGTAGACATTGTATCCGTATTTGTATGGGTCGCTTGTCTATAATTTCAAAAAATAGTGTATTTGCATATACGATTTGTCATCATAGGATTCTGAACAAACATCGAGGGTCCATTAGAAGTTATGCTTTCCTTGTGGTTTATGTTGTGTTGTTGTTTCAATAGCAGCTGATAGACCTTCATTGCGATCGCGTGGTGAGATTCGTGATTGTGAAGGTCGAATTATTTGTGGGTTGTAATCGCATTGACTTGTTCTAAGCTCGTGAGGGTCTGGATTATTAAAGGGTGTGATCAAGTTGACTTGTTCCTCGATAGGATAGAGTTATTCCTAAGGGCATCGCAATCGCGTGGTGGGAGGCTGGGATCATGACATGTGCACTGTTCACCTGGTCAATTTTTAAATAAAAATTTACGTTTTATTCTTCACTTTTCATGCAAACCCCAAGCTAAAACATTTATAGTGCAAAGTTGATCGAAGATAATCATTGGGTAAGTTTTCTAATCACTTTTTATCAATTCCGCACTACTTTAACATATTTTTTCATCAAAACTAATGGATTTTGAACCCCAAAACAGTGAGTAAGTAGAGAAACTCAAAAATAAACAAAACTTGAGAATTTTTCTATTTTATGGAATGGTTTTTTAATAATACTTGATATTTAGATTAACCAAGTGATGAGCAATATATTTAGGTGATTAAGAATAGATTTTGACACTGTGCGACCAGGTTAGTTTTTGAATAAACTTCAAAATAGTGAGTTATGAGTATTGATAGTTGTTATTTTACGTGTATTATCTATTATTGAATAACTTGTGTATGTTTGGAGGCTTTTCAGAAGGGAAAAGCGTACGAGTAGATTGGTTCTTTGAATTATAAGGCCAGTTGAAGTTTATATAGTTTTTCTAAACATAGTTAATGATTGCTTGCTAATTGTTGTGATTTAGGGAGGAATGGTGTATCAGGGTTGAAACTATTAATTCATATTGGTCAAAACGAATAAGTGGGATTCATGTAGGAACTTGATGAGATTGTTAAATCTTGCATATACTTGAGTTGGTCTATGAATTAGTTTACTTGAATCATGTAGTTGGGAATGATACCTTGATAATGAAATGTGACTTAATTGTTTATTTGTGGGTGAAATTTCCTTGATGAATTATCCATATTATTATAATCTTAAAGATGAATGTCGTGTGAGGCCGATGATGTTGATTTGAACTCTAAAATTGTGATATTCCCATGGCATGCACATGATATATTCTCACTTTAAAGAATTGACTATGATACTTAGACTATATTTTGTGAGTTATGGGAAGTGAGTTGGATAGACAGTCTGAGGCTCTTATCAGAGATCAAAAGATAATGATTGGACAATACGAGATTAAAACCAGAGGCCCAAGTTTTGGATAAATAATTTGAGGCTCTTACTGAAGGTCTAAGATATTGATTAAATAGACTGAGGTTCATTCTGGGGATCTAGAGATGTATAAGTACATAGACCTTACGAGTCCCGCATGAGTCCTAACTGATGATATAAATGCCAACAAGTGTGTATTGGATATGTACACGTATTGAGCCACTTCCATACTATACTACATTTATTATATTTTTGGCATTGATTATCTATCCATATTGATTGATTGTTTGATACTTGTTGTTTCATCGAGATTACCTGATATTGACTGATTCACTAGGATTATCTGTTATTGATTGATTTCTTTGAGTTTATCTGATGTTGGTTGATTCCTGTTGATACTGATTTACGTTGTTGACTGGGTAGTTATTGTAGTATAGACATTATTGCAGGTTATAGTATATTGGAGGGTCATTTGGGAGTTAGGGGATTTCATTTCTATTTATAGTTAAACCAAATGAGGATACTATTGACTACCGTTGTTTTTACTCACTCCTTGTGTTTTTGCACTTTTGTTCAGGTGTTAGAGCCCCGGACTCAGGGATTCTTGCATCTCCCTACTAGTATAGGTAGATTTTGAGGATTTAGAGGTAGGTCACTTCATTAATTGTCGAGGATTTATCACCTATATTTATTTTTCCAGTGTCTTTACTTTGTATAGATTTTTTATATACATTTAGATTTCTTGTATTCAACTCTATATAGGTTGGTGACACCTGGTCCTCAGGATTTACTGTTATATGCATTTATATAGTTATGAATTTTATATTCTAGAGGTTGTTTGTAGTTTATTTTTGCCCTTGTCTTGTTTTTCATTATTAGTTTGACCTACTGGGTTTTAGGAAGGTAAATGTTATCATGTCTATTTTTTTAGGCGTGAAAAGTTGGTATGAGAGCCCTAGGTTTGTAGGTCACACTGTTCACAAGCCAAGTTTAGTAAATTCTCATGGATCAGTGTGGATACCTCTGTTACTTTTCTTTAAGAGGCTATTGAACTCTAGGAAAATATCTTTTCATTCTTTCATTCTTAACTAGCAACATTGTTATGCGCGTGCTGAGTCCTCACATGTTTTTATTGACAGATGGCGAGGACTGGAGCTTTAGCAGACAGAGTTGATGAGCCCCAAGATGTACCTAAGCAAACTTCTAGGGGTAGAAGTAGGGGTAGAGTGAGGGGCCGAGGTAGGGCTAGAGGGGAAGCGGTAGTTAGTGGCCAACCCAAGGCAGTTTCAACTGAGACAGACATGGATAAAGCTGAGGTGTTGATTTCTAAGGACTATGTTACATCCCCTTTGTTACATAATACATTATTGAGAGTTCTTGGAATACTTGAGAGCATGGAACAGGGTGTTACACCTTAGGTCACAAACTAGGGTTAGGTCAATGACCCTAATTAGCAAGCCATTCCAAGAGTTCATGATTTGGTAGGCCAATCACTAGTTATTCCAGCTTATATGGGTCAGCCACCCGAGGTTTAGGTACTAGAGAGACAACCACTCATAGTTTAGGGGATGGTGGGGCAGCCACCGATTGCACATTGAGTTGATAAGCTCTAGATTATAAGGGTTGGAGTTACAGGAACAATTATTGCTATGATATCTAATGAGCAACAGCAGTTCTATGAAAGGTTTAAGAAGATGGACCTACTATAGTTTCAGGGTGGGTTAACTGAAGATCCATATGAGTTTTTGAGCACTTTCCATGAGCTACTCTAGAGTGTGGGGTTGGTACAAACACATGGGGTAGATAATACAGTTGTGCAACTTTGAGGACTAGCCCAATAATGTTCTTGTGTTGAATCTAGACAAGATGGGTCTCCTCCTATGACTTTAGAGATTTTTTTCTTACGATTGAGTGTATAGATATATGTCCTGCAGTAATAGATATAGTCTGCGTTTAGAGTTTTATAAGATGAGGATGAAGGGGATGACTATTGATGAGTATGTACGTTGCTTTTATGAGTTGTCCAGACATGCTTTGGCTATCTTGCTAGATGATCAGGATATAGCTAAGTTTATGAGGTGGTTGATTGCTCTTCTTCGAACTTTGGTATTTACAGCCTCCTACATAGAGGGAGCCATGTTATAGGGTGTGGCTGAGGCAGCTAGAGGTTTTGAGTAGTTGTGTAGAGCTAAGTTTGGTAATAGCATTGGGCAATAGGCCCCATCCTTCTATCCAGTTTTCTAGTGACTCATCTGGGTGCAAAGGTTTTCTTCATCATATTAGTCATTCTCACCGCCAAGTGCCATTTTAGGAAGCCATACAAACCTCGAGCACTATTTAGATAATTCAGAGTGTTGTCAACCCGACATAGAGTTCTTACGGGTCTCATTGGAGGTTCTCAGGCTAGGGTGGCCATTTTAGGTCTCAAGGTTCTTCATACTGCAGCTTCTAGGGGATGCTTTATTTATGGTGATAATAGTGACATACATAGGTACTATCCCCAACATATGTATTTAGAGTCTTAGAAGGCTTCTCAGGTCTTACATCTGAAGTCTCCCTCGTATATGACACTTAGTTAGACCTAATCTTTCTTGACATGGTAGATTTTGATGTCATTTTAGTATAGATTGTCTTGATCCATATCATGATGTTTTACATTATCATCCCAAGTCCATTAACTTATGCATGTCTGTTATCCTGAGGGTAGAGTGTAAGGGTACATGTGGGTCAAATCCTCGCTGAGTTATATCTTTCCTTCAATATCAAATGTTGGTTAATAAGGGATGTTTATCTTATTTGGCATTTTTACAGGAAGTTAGTGTTGATTCCCCTTCCTTAGAGTCGATCCTTATTGTTACAGAGTTTTTTAATGTGTTTTTTACTAACCTTCCTGGCATTCCTCTTGATAGTATATCGAATTTGGTATTTCTATCCCTCCTTATCGCATGGCTCTCACTGACTTGAAAGATTAGAAAGAACAGTTGTAAGACGTGCTCAGCAAGTGTTTCATTCTTCCTGGCATGTCACCTTAGGGTGCCCAATCTTGTTTGTAAAGAAAATGGATGGCTCTATACACATGTGTGTTGACTACTAACGGTTAACAAAGTAAGCTTGAAATACAAGTATCCTTTACCTCGCATTGATAATTTGTTTGACCAGTTTTAGGGTGCCGCATATTTTATAAGATTAACTTGAGTCCCGGTATCAATAGTTTATGATTAGGCCTTTGGATATTCTGAAGACATATTTTTGAACTAGATACGA
>JBDJHY010214042.1:0-11345 GCA_039654485.1 Withania somnifera | reverse complement strand
AATGGCTAAATAATAAATTAAGAATTAAGAGACTTTTTTAGAAGAAAATTGTGAGAAATTAATAGAAATTGAGAGAATTGTTATGAAAAATAAAAATTTTAAAGTGGTATTTATAGGAAAAAATTTAGATTAAAAAAATTATTTTTTAAACATAGCCATTTTGGGTTGTTGGCCAACGGTTAAAAATGGCTAGAACTGTAATAAATTAAAAAATTTAAATTCTGGTCCGGTCCGGTGAATTTAGGCCAGTTTTCCGGGTAGACTCGGACCGGCTAACAGGTTTAGCATACGCCTCCCGTGGTCACCAATGTAGATGGCCCAGCGTGTAGAATCCATGCTGAGCCGAAAACCTCGTACTAACATAACTATCATAATCGATGCTCATGACTTAAATCCAGTACGATCACATATCGGTACAGACTCAGGTCTCAATTGTGCAACTATATCGGGTCTAAATCAGTCAAAAACTCAGTAGACGCCCGGTGTCACCAATAATGAATCAGGTAATGGCTAATACTCATCGTCCAACATTGGCCCGAAGCTATAAGTTCCAGCAAGGTCATGTATCCGGTGCCAATTTTTACAGCCTATACTAAAATAGTAGAAAGCAGTAAGACCGGGCACCCAATGACAATCAAGTCTTCGAATAGTTTAAAAAATCATAAACCTGTTTATCTCTGACTCACGAGTCAATTTGCAATAGGAATGGTACATCCAACGCTGTCGATAAATGGATTCGTGAGATGGATTATGAATGAGTAGGCCAGGATATAGGAATAATAGAGTCTGTGCTCATTTTCATTATTAAATCTCAAAGTAATGCAACTTACTAATATACGAAAATGGGCCCTTAAGGCAAATCAATATATGAAAACAAGCTTAACAAGACCATTCATAGTTCTAAAATCATCAACATTGGGCTCTTGACAATAAACAGTGGAAACCAGTACATAAAATCTTTGTAACACCATGATAACATGCATGTATGATATGAACACAATCACATATAAAGATCACAATGTGTCTTGTTGGACCTGCATAAGCTCAAAATCCTATAGCAAGCATAACTAGACAAATAGATGGACAAGACTCACAAACATTCCTAATAATCCCATCATTTATTTTCCATAGTCAGTACAGATCACAGGATAATCTATGATCAAAGTATAACACCTATACGTAAAAAAAATTGTATTAAAGAAGCGGACAGTGTCAAGGGTACCAACTTAAAATTTCTAACCCAGGGATGCTAAATAGAACTATTATTTCTCATCTAAGCCAAGTCTAAGATCGTAAGCATATCCTACCTATCTCTAACGATCCAAAACTCCAAAAATGCTCAAATGATCTCTAATAACCAAGAAACTAGCAATATAATAATCTACACATTAATACGAGCCCAAAACACCCATAAAGCTATAATAATAGTCGGGGTCAAAATATCAGTCAATACGCGCCAATGGGCTTACTTACACGAAACTTCGAACAAAAGGTATAAAAATATTTCTACATTATAAAGAACTCATACCCAAAATTGGAAGCTAAAGCAAGCAATAAATAAACTCGAACTGAAGGAATAAAGTGAAGAAAAGAGTATGAGAAATTGGGGAATTTATGGGGACATTTCAAAGAAATTAAAGCGGAAGTTTACAATTTATTGGATGAAAATATGATTGGATATGTTTATTGGTGTTTTACAACTCAATATCGAAGACCCAAGATCTTCCAAGATCAATAATGGGGTTTTAAATCCGAGGCTCCGATCACAAGATGACTACTCAAGCTCCATTTATAAACTAGAAAGCTCATAAAACACAAAAAACTAGATAAACTCACAATAAAGACTTCCAGACACGAACCCAGAGTTTGTTTAGAATAAAATCCATGTTCCGAAACTAACAGAACTTTCAGAATTCAATCTGAGATAGTTTCAAGGAATATTGACTGGAGTCAACGATATCAAAATTTAAGGCTTCAAAATAGAGAAACGGATATAACAGCCAAACGAACAACCCGAGAACCAAACTATCTATCCCGCTAAGTCATAAATGATTTAGGGCCACTACAGGAAAGCTCTAAGATGTAAAAAAAGGAGAAAAAATACAAAAATGACCGTAAGGGTCATTACACTACCTATACTAGTTAACTTTCTACTCAAAGCATAAGCTACCCCGTTAGCTTTACCCAGGTGGTATCGAATGGTCATGTCAAAATCCTTTAGCATCAATTCAAATCCCTCTGACTAAATATGTACTAAAGACTCCAATGATCGGTGGATACCTCATGATGAACTCGATACCAGTAGTGATGCCATAACTTCAACACAAATACCATGGCTGCAAACTCAAGATCAAGGGTTGTGTAATTATTTTCATGGGTCTTGAACTATCTAGAAACATATACAATAACCCTACCCTTCTACATCAACACTCTACCCAAACCAATTCTAGAAATATAATAATACAAAGCAAAAGGATCACCCTCTATAGGTAGATTCAAGACTAGGGTTGAAGTCAATAAGGCCTTAAGCCATTGGAAACTCTCCTCACACTTGTCTGACCACTAAAATATAGCATTCTTTAGGCTAATCGAGTCAATAGGGATATGATTAGAAGATAATACCTAAAAAAATCTATGATAATACCCTACCAAACCAACAAAACTATTAATCTGTATGAGGAAAGTAGGCCTAGTCAAACTACGAACTGCCTCAATCTTGACCGAATTAACCATATTACCTTTCTTGGACACCACTTGTCCCAATAAAGTTACTAAGCTAAGCTTAAACTCATACTTGGAAAACTTGGCATACAACCACTCCTCTCTCATTCACTGGAGTACAATCCTCGAGTGTTGAACATGGTTTTCCTTACTCCTCGAATAGACCAAGATGTTATCAATAAAGACAATAACAAACAAATCTAAATAAGGCCAAAATACCCTATTCATCAACTCCATGAATGTTGCAGGGGCATTAGTCAGCCTAAATGACACCACCAAAAACATGTAATGACCATAGCGGGTCTTGAAGGTTGTCTTAGGGACATCTAAAGCCCTAATTCTCAATTGGTGGTAGCCCAATCTCAAGTCTATCTTATAAAAATTGAGGCACCCTACAATTGGAAATGAATCATCGATCCTAGGAAGGAGATACTTATTCTTAATGTTAACCCTATTGAACTGCCTATTGTCAATGCACATTCTTATTGAACCATCCTTTTTCTTCACGATTATAACAAGAGCACCCTATGGTGAGACAATCTGACTAATGAAGAACCTTATCAGGAAAATTCTAAAGTTGCTCCTTCAATTCCTTTCACTCAATTGAAGCCTACGGAGAAATATAAATGGGCTTGGTGCTCGACTCTGAGTTAATAGAAAACTGATGTCCTGATTAGGAGAACACCTAGAAGATCTGTAGGGAAGCCATCTAAAAACTTATACAACCAGTGCAGAATCCAACAGAGGAGTGTCAATTTTTGTATCTCTAATAAAGGCCAAATAAGAGTGACAACCTATATCAATCATCCTCTGGGAATAAAGGAAATCACTCTACTAGTATAAGAAACCTTCTACTCAATCAGGCATATCTAGAGTAACCATCTTGTAATAGCAATCCAAAACCGTATGGTAAGGAGAAAGTCAGTCCATAAAAAATAACGTCAAAATCTATCATATCAAGAATATTCAAGTCTACCCAAGTTTCATACCCTACCACAAAGACAACATGGGATTGGTACACCCGATCCACCACTAAAGAATCTCCTATAGGTGTAAAAATATAGAGAGGAATAGGTAGGGAATCTACCATTATGTCAAATTCAAAAGCCAAATAGGTAGAAACATATGAATAAGTCTATCCCAAATCAAATTATACTGAAGCAAGCTGGTGGAACACTGGGACAATACCTGTAATCACTGCTCAGAGGACTCGACCTTTGGTCTACCCGGAAATGCATAGCAATGACTCTTGCCGCCACCAAAAGAAACATCTCTTCTACCAGCACCGATCGAAACTGTAGCCCTATCTCTAATAGGAGTCGACAACCTCTACAAGGCTACGCTCTACCCCGACCTCTAACAGAAGGTGTTGGTGCTCTAGCTGGATATAGAGAACTATGTTGGGGCCCTCCCTGACCCTACAATGGACAAGACTGGATCTCCATAGGTATAACAAGACCTAGGTGACATATATTATTGTGATGGCCCAGATGAACCTGAATGACAACTATAATTAGTCTAACTCTACTAAGAACCATGATGCCCGTACTAACAGCCTACCTAATTAGTTCCCGTACTAAGAACCATTATGCCCGTACTATAATTAGTCTACCTCTATTAGAATAATTAGTCTAAGGCCAACAGCTTCTTTGAAACAGAGATAGAAGCCAAGATGCCCGTACTAACAGCCTTTTAGCTTAGAGCATCTTCAACTACGTTCTCTCTACCGAGTTGATATACGATGTTGACATCATAATCTTTCAGGAGTTTGACCCATCTCCTCTAACATAGATTGAGCTCCCTCAGGCTCAAAATATATTGAAGACTACGGTGGTAGGTGAAAATGTCTATGAACACCATAAAGCTAATGCCTTCAGATCTTGAGTACAAAAACTACCCAGCTAACTCCAAGTCATGGGTGGGGTAGTTGCACTCATGAGTCTTTAACTGACGTAAGGCATATGCAATAACTCTGCCCTGCTACATCAATACACAACCAAGCTAATATTGGAGGCATCATAATAAACAGTATAAGGCTGGACCTCAACCGGAAGCATCAACATTGGGAGGAAGTAAGTAACTCTTTAAGTATTAGGAAGCTAGACTCACAATCCTCAGACCACTAAAAGAAAACATCCTTTCGGGTCAATCTAGTCATATGAGCTGTTATGGATGAAAAGGCCTGCACGAACCCTCGTCAATAACCGATCAACCCGACAAAGCTGAGGACCTCATAGGGAGTGGTGGGTTGAGGCTAATCATGAACGACTGAAACATTATCTAGATCTATATTAATAATAGATGAAGATACAACATGCCCCAAAAATGCAACCGAATCTTACCAATATGCACACTTTGAGAACTTTACCTACAACTGCTCTGTCCTCAAAGTCTGGAGTACAACTCTCAAATGTTTCTCGTAATGCTCTTGGCTATGAGAATACAACAGGATGTCATTAATGAATACAATCACAAACAAATCAAGGTACAGTCGGAACACTCTAGTCATAAGGTTCATGAATGCAGCTGGGGCATTGGTCAGCCCAAATGACATAATCAGGAACTCATAGTTCCCATATCAAGTCTTAAATATAGTCTTCAGGACATCCCCATTCTAAATCCACATCTAGTGATAAACTAATCGCAAATAAATCTTCTAGAACACTACATACCTTGAAACTGATCAAACAAGTCACCAATCCGCGACAAAGGATACTTATTCTTGATGGTAACTTTGTTCAACTGCTAATTGATATCCATATGCATAGTCTCGTCTTTCTTCTTCACAAATAATACTGGAGTGCCTCATGGAGAAACACTAGGGCATATAAATCCTCTGACAACCAAGTCTTGTAATTGAACACTGAGCTCTTAGAGCTCTGATAGAGCCATGCAATAAGGTGCAATAGAAATAGGTTTGGCACCTGGCTCAATCTCTATAGCAAAATCAACTACACACTCATATAGGAGGCTAGGTAACTCGTCAGGAAAAATATCAAGGAATTCTCCGACGATGGGCAAAAACTCAGGGGAAGGAGGGTCAACACTCACATCATGAACATATACTAAATAAACAGTACAACCCCTAACTAAAAATCTATTAGCCTACATACTAGATACCACTTGCATAGAAGAGTTGCTAATAGAGCTCTGCCACACTACCGAAGACACGCGGGGCACAAATATGGTTACAGTCTTGGAAAAAAAAATCTAGGACCGTCTATGAAAGGATAATCAATCCAACTCCAGAATCACATCAAAATAAATCATATCCAGAGTTATAAGATTAGCCTGAGTGTCCACCTTATAGAATCACAATGCAAGGTCGGTGAATCCAATCCACCACAATAGGCTTACCTACTGGAGTAGCCACATTCACCGACACAAGTAAAGGGTCACACGCGATGCCTAAATGGGTGCAAAGTAAATCGACACATAAGAATAAGTAAAACCTAGGTCAAACAATACCAAGGATGGATGGTGACAAACTAATACCATTCCCGTAACTATAGCATTAGAAGCATTTGCTCAAACTCTATCGGGTACGACATAGAATTGATAGTTCTCAACACCTTGCTGACCTTCCCCTCTACTCCCTTACTGGTTCCTCGTCCCCCACTACGATCACCTCGAGTCACTAACTAACTACCTTTGGCTGGTGGTGGTAGTGTCTATAGAGGTTCTGCGGTTTGAACTGCTGGTTGAATAACCTGAGGTTGGGGTAATTTATAAAATAGTGACCTCGAAATCTTCCTCGACCAGAACCACTAACTAGGAAACCCAGGCCCTGAACCCTAAAAATTGCACCCCTAACGAGTTGACTACTCTAAACACCACTAGATGATGGTAGAAAGGCCTAAATCGGCCTGCTAGACTGTCCCTGGTACCACTGCTGCGGCTGAGGGTCTATCATACCAACTCCCAGACGATTGTGACCCACTAAAATGGCCTTGATGGTGCTGTATCTTGTCCCTCCCGGGTCAAGAGGTGATGTCTCTCATCCCCCTGGGCCAAGAGGTGATGTCTCTCCATATTACGGTTGTGATCCACTACTGTTAAAAATAGGCTGCCCTATGCTAGTAATAATATTATGTCTGCCTGCAACTCTGGCCTCAATCCTGTTGCAAAGTGGAAAACCTGCTCAACATCTTTTGACATAATAACAACCCCATTGATGCAGATCAATATATGATACATACAAAACACGAGGGAGAAAGAAATAAATACAAAAGATATGCAGAAATTTACAATAATCTCACTAGTTTATGAACAACAAGGGACTGGGTACCCTCACCTTTCAATTAAACCTGTGAATCACTGAAAACCCCAAACACACAATCAACAGAAATCAAAATTGATTCCACATAATGGAAAATCCTTCAATTGAATGTCTTAAAAGAATTTAACCAACAACCAAGGGAATCCACCCTCAATTACGCACTACGAACTATGCTAAATTACGACTAATGCTAAACTATGATTGAAACTACTCTCTCAATGGAGTTCATATCAATTCATCAAAGTCTACTGAAAAATACTGCAAACTTAAGTATTTATAGCTATTACAAGTTTACAAAAAGGCACTTTGGTCCCCAAAGTCTTGGCATCTCCACATAAGCTCCTAAAGTATTGGAATCTTTGGTTAGGTCTCTCGAGTCCTGGAGTTGTCACATCTTGCATCTCACAAGCTTCTCATAGATTGTATATCCCTTGGCAAGGCTTGAAGAAGGCTTCCCAAGCATCTCTCTTCCGCATGGTCGATTGCAATGCTTGCAGCTCCTGTGCTTGACTCCATATGAATGACCGGGATGGGTAGGTGTTATCCATGCTCGTATCATCCTCCCCTTCTTGAAGAAGATTCTTCCTTGAATCCATGTCTTCACCTACATTATAAGGAGACAAGTCATTAATATTAAACACATCATGGACATCATACTCACTTTGCAGATCAAGTTTATAGGCATTTTCGTTGATGCACCGGAGAACTTAGAACGAACCGTCACCTCTGGGACTCAGCTTCCCCTTGCGTTCGTGTGGAAATCTCTTCTTTTGAAAATGCACCCACACCTGATCGTCGTGCTAGAAAATCACCTCCTTCACCTGAGTGTGGGTTTATAGTATCTCTGTTGCCCACTTCTCTGCCTAGAATAATCACAGAATCACTAGACAAAGGGGTTAGCGTGAGAGGCAATAAAGGATTATAACCAAAACAGACTTCAAAAGGAGTCATGTTAATAGATGAATGAAACAACCTATTATTTGAAAATTTAACTAAAGGCAGTCGCTTCTCCCACGAAGTGGGTTTACCTCTAATAACACAACGCAATTTATTACCAAGAGTCCTATTTACCACCTCCATTTGACCATCAGTTTGAGGGCGACAAAAAGTAGAAAATAAGAACTTGGTACCAAGTGCACCCCGTAGAATTTTCCAAAATAACTAAGGAATTTAGAATCCTATAGCTAATAATAGTCTTGGATACCCCATGAAGCCTGACAATATTAGTAGCAAACAAGGATGCCACATATGAAGTGTCATCAATTTTATGACAAGGGATGAAATGCGACATCTTTGAGAACCTATCCAAAACTACAAATATGTTATCATGACCTACTTTAGTCCTAAGAAGTCCCAACATAAAATCCATAAAAATATCAAACCAAGGGCCACTAGGAGTGGAAGAGAAGTATGCCTACCTGGAGCACGGTTTGTAGATTTAGCCTGCTTGTAGCATAGACACTGTCCGCCTAAGTGCTCCACATCGCTCTTCATCCTTGCCCAATAAAACTGTTGGTCCAGCATATCAAGAGTCTTAGCGACTCCAAAATGACCCATCAGACCTCCGTTATGGGCTTCACTCATAAACAACTCCCTCCACAAGCTCTTGGTCACACAAATTCACCCATTCTTGAACAAAAATCCATCAAGCAGCTGAAACTTGTTAATCCGGTTCCCTGTAAGTGTCACCGAAGTCGGAGTCCAGAACTCCTTCAGACTTTCAAAACCCATTAACTTGGACACAAGGGTGTTAACCAACACAAACAGCCGTGATAGAGCATCCGCCACAACATTGTCCTTACCATGCTTATACTAGATCATGTAAGGGAATGTTTCAATAAACTGCACCCACTCCGCATGCCTCTTATTCAACTTGGACTGACTCTTGATATGTTTCAACGACTCATAGTCAGTTCTGATCACGAACTCCTTATGCCTTAGATAATGTTGCCAGTTTTCCAATACCCGCAAAAGTACATAGAGTTCTTTGTCGTAGGTAGATTAGTTCAAGGTAGCTCCCTTTAGTTCTTCACTAAAATAGGCTAAAAGCTTGCCTTCCTGCATTAAAACGCCACTAATACCAAACCCCAAAGCATCACATTCGATTTCGAACATCTTCTCAAAGTTGGGAAGTTGAAGCAATGGTGCCGAACATAAAATAGACTTCAAGGCCTGAAAAGTCTTGTCTTGTTCTTCTCCCCAAATAAAAGGGACATCTTTCTTGATTAACCTAGTCAATGGAATGGCTAAGGTACTAAAGTTCTTAATAAATCACCGATGGAAACTAGCCAACCCACAAAAGCTATGAACATCGGTAAAATTAGTAGGGGTTGGCAAGGATTTAATGGCCTCAATCTTCTCTTCATCAACTTTTACCCCAACAGTAATCACAACAAAGTCAAGGAACACAACCTTGTCCACACCAAAGGAATATTTCTTGAGGTTTGCAAAAAGTTGCTCTCTTAATAGTATTTCAAGGACCTGCCTCAGGCGTTGCACATGTTCTTTTAGTGATCGGCTATATACAAGTATGTAATCAAAATAAACAATGACACACTCATTAATAAGTGGCTTCAAAACATAGTTCATGAGTCTCATAAAAGTACTTGGCACATTAGTTAGGCTGAAAGGCATAACCATCTACCCATATAGCCCAAACTTAGTTTTGAAAGCTGTCTTCCATTTATCTCTTGGTTGCATGCGAATCTAGTGATACTTCGAAGATCAATTTTTGAGAAGATAGTTGATCCCCAAGTTCATCTAACATGTCATCCAACTGGGGTATGGGATGTTGGTATTTAATCATAATTTTATTGACTGCCCTATAGTCCATACATATTCTCCAACTGTCATCCTTCTTAGGAACAAGAATGACAAGAATAGAACAAGGGCTAAGGCTTTCCTTAATCAAGCCTTTGTTCAACAACTCCTTCACTTGGTTTTGGAGTTCCTCTGTCTTAGCCGGGTTGCTTCTATAAGCCGGCCTATTTGGGTTTACGATCTAGGAACAAAATCTATTTGGTGCTCAATCCCCCTTAAGGGTGGTAACCCACTCGGCATCTCTTTAGGGAATAAAAAGCATAATCCTGCAAAACAGATGATAATAAACTAGTGTTGACAAGGCACGCTAAGTCTCGCCCCTCATCAACCCCTTTTAAACATTTATTGGGATTATCTAATATACATACCTTGGTGTTTGTAGCGGTAATGGAATGCTGACATTCATCACCCTCTTGAAGAACTTTGCTTTTCTCCTTCAGTTCTTTCATTAGACGGTAGTCTTCACTTGCCTGGTAAGGGGTCATAGGTACAAGCACATGCTTCTTTCCCTCAAAGGTGAGGGAATATGATCAGTGGTAAAAAGACCACTTATTACATCCAAATGCATAGTTAAATTGTGTGTTTTCTTCATCATTATGTCCATTTCTAATGTTAATTTGGTGATTATTTCAGGTAAAAGAATATATTTTGGAATGACCAAGCAAATGAAGCTAAAATGCTAAATTAGAAGAAATAAAGTGTCTTTAAGGCAGTTGACAAGGGAAAAAGATAAAATGAGAAAACTAGAGAAAACAACGGACCGCCGCCCAAGACAACAGACCGCCGTCCCAAACGACGGTCAACCGCCATCCTCTACAGTGATGATTTAGGCACTGCCACAAACGGCGGACCACCGTCCTAAAGGGATATTCCCATTTCTTCTCCCCTTGCTTTGTATTGAATATCGGTAGTGTGTAGTTGTTCTTTCTTGTATAAATATTTAATACATAGATATTTCCTTATTCATTCAAGATTGTTAGGTTTTGGTTTTGTCTATTGCGGTTGGAAACTTTGATTTAGCATTAAATGAGTGTTCACCTCATTAATGGATTTGAACTAGAGATAGTGAAAAATCCTATTGTAGACAAATTGAGTTGTTATGCATGATCTTAGCTTGATTCGTGAGAACAAGCGAAGGAAGGTTAGCTCGCATTCAAGAAAAGCTAGTAACTCACGTTAATTAACATTCGAGAGAAGCTAATTGGAACTCAAAGGCTAACCTTTAAACCCATGTTAATCAGTTTAGTATTTAGTTTATTATAATGGATCATTGATAGAATTAATCACCCTAGTGTGTCTTCCCTTGACTTGGTTTGTGAAGCCTTTGGTCAAATCTTTGTTTATATTCTATTTGTAGATTAGTGACACCTTTCTTATAACTACAAACCCCCCATTCTGTGTTAGACCATTCGAGTCCAAATAGTTGTGCTCTAGCCTTTTGTTCATACTCGATTGCCTTTACATTGTTCCATGTGGATTCGACCCCGACTCACAAGTTGGGTAAATATATTTAGACAACGACCAC
>JBDJHY010214013.1:0-11346 GCA_039654485.1 Withania somnifera | reverse complement strand
CGCAAAGGTGGCCCTGGACTAGCCCAGATCTTCGTAAACGTGGTCGGTCCACTGCGATCCTATAGAAGCCCGTCTAGTACGGCTTACGGTGAAAACCCTCCACGAACGCGGCAAGGGAACCGCGAATGTGGAAAGAGAATAGTGAATGCAGAGAAGGAGGAGGAAGACCTCCGTAAACATGGAGAAGGTCCAGAAAACATGGAGAAGGAACTGGAGATGCACTTTTGACAGCAAAACACTTGTTCAACAGCAATTCCAAAAACTCCAAATGGGGTCTCAGAATAGAATCGGGCACGAAATTTACAAACCAAATAGGAAAATTGCATAGAAATGATATTTCATACTCGATGGAATTTATGAAACTATCATACGGGGTAGTTTAAGAAAAAAATACCACTATACAAAGCTAAACCAAAACCAACAACTTTTTAATTTACTACACAAGCCTCCAAAATGAGCCCAAACACCTACAAAACCGTACCAGTGAGACAAATAGCCTAAATTTAACATTTTGGATCTAATGGAAGCATTAGAATTCTGATGATGTTCTAATCACCAAATCCACTGCAGGCTCAAAAATGAGCTCCAATGGAACTAAATTTCCACAAAATAGCTCAAACTCAAAATAAAAGCCTCAGGACTTAAACGAAAGGTGCAAGTAGACCAAAGTCGGTGTTTTGGAGCTAATAAAACTTTAGGAATCTAGTTCCAAGCTCACTTACTAAGAATTCACTCTCAAGTTCCATTATTTCAAGGTTAAGCCTTTAAAATAGGAAAACTAAGTTTACAAGCTACCGAACTACCAGGGAACCAAACTAACATAAGGCTCTAAACATAAAAGAAGTAGAAAGTCAAGTAAATGACCATGCAGGCCATTATATGTACCTTAGGATTTCTCTGAATATAGTGACTTCACATTGACTTGAAAAAACTATGAATAAGAAGGCACGATTATTCTCCTTCCCGATGCTCTTGAAACATATAAGGATATTTGGACAACATTGATCCCTCTAATTCCTAATTGTCTTCTTCTATAGTTTGATTCCTCCGTAGTACCTTAACACATGTTATACCTCTTGTTCTCAACTTCTTAATCTGTCTATTAATAATATCCACCGTAATTTCTTCATATGATAAGTTTTCTATGAGCACTACATATATTATTGGAATAACTGATGGGTCCCCTTTACACTTACTTAACATAGATACATGGAGTAATATCATAATTTTCAGCACTTACTCCGGTCTTATGATATTATGCATGATCTCATATTCTCAACTTCAGATTTATTTCTCTACGGCATATCAATATATATATCTATAATTATATGTGTATATTATTGTACTTATCCTACATACTAGTACATTTTAAGTAGTGAATGAATTTTTCACTACATCTTTTCATGATGTAGAGTCAGACGCACTCCCAGATCTGTGACCTCCCGCATCAAGTTGACCACCCGCTTACGTAGTTTATAAAGTTAGAATATTTTAGTTAGATATTGATGAGTCCTCATTCTTAGAAGGCTAGTTGATTATCTAGACCTAGTGGATTTTCATATTTTATACAGTTTCAGTTATTTAGAGTTAGCTAGAGGCTTGTCCCAGTAACTCCTCAGTTAAATAGAGTCTTCATGGACAGTCACTTAGTCAGTCAGCTAGCATAGTCAGTTTTACACAACTACTCATGTTAGATAATAAAAGTGTATAATTTACCTTATTTTAATTTAATAAAAAGATTCCCATCATGCCCCGGCTTTTACCTCATTATTATTATTTCAGTATATGTTTCATGTATCATGCCAAATAAACTAGTTTGCTCGATACACTTGTGGTTCGGTGCCAGTTGCGCTGGGTTGTAGGCTAGGGGCCTGAAAAACTTTGTATTAAAGTTTAAACTTCAAGTGTATTAGGTATTCCACAAAGCCGTGTTAGAAGGATCTTGTTTATAATTGTGAGGTCCCTACTTCTATAAATGATTAATTACAAATATTTAAGAAAAGTTTCTTATTCTTTCTTACTCTAGTTTGTGCAATGCAATTATTCCAACTACTCCTCATATTTGAGGTGGCTGAAGCATTCAAGTTCATATTTCCATCAATGTGGCTATCATAAATAGAGCCAATAAAAAGTAAAAATTTTCACTAGGTTTTGAGATAATCCTACTAGTATGGCTAAGTTTATTGGTTCAAAGACTATATTTTTGTTTTCATGCATTGTGCAAGTATGATATGCTCCTAGATCCCTTTTGTAACCATATGTAGTGACCTTTCCGGGACGTTACTGTGTCATTGTACATTTCTTGCGTTTAGAGATTTTTTACAGTTGCCCTAAGTTATTTATGACTTACTAGGACCAGTAGTTGGTTCCTTGGTGGTTCTATGGTATCTTACCTTAGTTTTCCTATATTAAAGTTTTAACTTCAAAATAGTGGAACTCGGGAGTGATTTCTTAGAAAATTTGATAAGAATAAAATTCTAAACTTTTTGTTAGCTTTATCATATGGACTTTGGTCTGGAAGGACCCTTGGGTCAGGTCCCAGGATTTTCAGTTGCATTTGGGCTGATTTTTGGAAGATTTAATTCATTTGGAGTGAAAGGTTGAATAGAGTAAACTTTCAAATAGCAAAGCATCAAATCAAAATTCTAATACTTCCATCAGCTTTAGAATGTCAAATTTGGGTTGGTAAGGTTACTGGTTCGGTTATCGGGGTGATCGAAATTGTTTTGAAGGTTTGGTTGGCCTCAAGCTTTTATTAGTTCATTTTTTCTCTATTGACTTTAGTCGATATTTCATTCAAACAATCTTTGATGGTTGTATCATCGATTCTTTTGCATTCAAAATATCATTTTCAAGTTAGTAACATATATAATTTGTTAAAATTGGACTTCGAATGCATTTTATAGGCTTAAAGTTAGAATTCTCAATTTTTCAATGTTGCAAGAAGCAACACCTTTTTGGATACTCTATTGTTGTAGCTCCACATGTCATCAACACCCTCATTTCTATTAAGTGGAACTTTATTGGAACTAAGAATACCACCGAAGATGAAGCATGTATCCATGGATTAAAGACTGCGTTGACCCTGGGAATATAATGAATTGAAGTATATAGGATTTGACACTTATCATCTGCCAAACTCAAAAGAAATGAAATACCAAATATAAAATCTGACATAATATGCTTATCTTGAAAATCTCACTGAGAAATTCAAGAAAAAACATTTCTCTCAGGGCACGTTGTATATATGTGTGTAGGTGTGTTGTTTTTGCATATAAGTATATATGTGTGTAGGTGTGTTGTTTTTGCATATATCTTTAGTTCTTTGCTTATTATTATGTTTTGTGTGAGATACAACCCATTTCTTGTAATGCCTTGAAACTTGATTCTAGTTGATAAAGTCCTAAATAGGTGTGGGGTAAGTCTTTGAGGTGATTTAAGGTCTTAAACATCTCATAATAAAAAGTTTTGTTCAAGGCTCTTTCAATATGCTTAGATTTGATATTACTCTGTACTTTGGTAAAATTTAAACAGCCATATCTTTTGATCTGTAAAGTGTTAGGTGACCCATTACCTATCCAAAGAAATTTCTTAGAGTCTATTTTACAATGCAATAAACTGTGTGTCTTTTTGAGTTTGGAATAAAATGTTATGGGAATTTTACTAGAGACTGCACTGTTGTGAAACGTTCCTAGGTGCAAACAACGACTCGTGGTTTGTAGTAGAACGACTTATGCTTCTAATAGTACGACACGTGATGTGAGTCGTACTAAATGACCAGTATCTTCCTCCTTTTTTTGAAGGTTCCAATAGACCCAACTATGACCCGTACACTTCCGTATCACACCAGCACTTCCTAAATCGTATTGTTGAGGCTTGGAAACATAAAATCTTTGTTCTTTTTATACGAACCACGTCATGAGTTGTGATGTTGAAGACCACGACTCATGGTCCTTGATTTGTGATGTGGCATAGCTCACTGTACGACTCATGAGTGTGCATCCATGAGTTGTATAGTGCAACTCCACGACTCGTGGAGTGATGCTGGCTAATTTTCAAGTACGTTTAATGAGTCTTATTTTGGTAATTTTCTTTGAATTTTTGGACTAAAACCCATGATGTTTTGGATTCTAAACACAATAATATAAATACCCTAAGTCCTAAATTTGTTCATATTTTTGGCTAAATAAAATCAAGCAAGGGTTTTTCTTCCAACTTCTCCAAAGAGGAAAAACTAAAGTTATTCATAGAGATTTCTTTGTAGCGGTGTTATTGATTTTTCTCCATCAAATTGCTTATAATCAGGTACGTGGGATTTCAATAAGGACTATTTTCATATTTTTTCCCAAAACCCTTTTTCTTGATAAGGTCTTGAAGATGTAGAAGTATGATAGGATTCTTCTTTAGTTTTATAAACTATGATTCCCTAAAGTAATGATTTAATTGATGTTTTTGAGTTAGAATTATGAAGTTCTCATGATGATTATTTAATTATGAAGGTCCTCTTTAGTTAGCATATATGCATGATGGAAGTCAGAATAAAGAAAGAAGCTTTGAAGTAAGAATTGATGATTGTATTCAAGGTTTATTCTTAAAACACGATATGTGGGTTGTAGTATCATAGTTACTTGAATTTTTGAGTATAAATTTGTAGCTTGTCTTAATTGACTATTTGGGATAATTAATCCTAGTTAAAGAGAAGTAATGAAGCATTATTAAATTGGATAGTGTTTTGGCTAATTAGACCCAGTTGAAGGAAAATATTAATATTTATGCTTAAAATTGATAAGTTAAGTAGTAGAATGTTAATGAAGAGTCATAATTGACTAAGTTTACTCGATCAGTGGTAATTGATAGGTGTGGTAGCTTGGTTAGTGGTTTTTTTAGAAGGATCCACTAGTCATGGAATAGTTCAAAATTGAAGAATTGAGAGTGAACAGAAGTAATAATATTTATGGGAGGAATATTAGCACTGAGGGTGGGCAAGTAAAGGTCCCAATACCCAAACCTCCATGTCCTAATGTAGGGATGATATTTATATCAATTTTGGTACTGCTCAGTTGTACCTAGTAGTCTAGTTGGATCCACTAGAGTAGTTGTAGAGCTCATACTTACCTTATGATTTATGCCTGAGATGTGTAAATTATAGAAACTCCCACAGAGTAGTAAAGTTGCAGTTTGAACAAAGGTAAAAGTGACAGTTTTGAAAGGAAGAAGTGAAAGCTTGCTTTTAACTAAGTCTTTATCTTCTTCTATAAACTGATGAGTTAAGTTGTTTTTGTTGAGTTTACTTGAGATATGAGCTTTAACTATTTTACTATAAATTGTTAAACTGCTTAGTTGAGGTAGAGTTGAAGTTTATTTAACTGTTCATGCATTGCATAGTACTTATCATTATACTATATATAGCCTTTTTTATACATACTTACGTACATAGTAAATGTTTTGTGATAATTCTATGCCTGTTGCATGCGTTAACCTCCATGTAGATATTGCCAACCTTCTGGATGTTTGAGGTTGACATTACTTTCATTCTTAGAAGATTAGAAGATTGGTGAGTCCTCACTTGATTCGAGGGCAAGCTATGGAGTTATTATTTATCTAGAGCTTGGAATTTAGCTTATTTACTTATTATTTTACTTGTTAGAGACTAGCTAGTAAACTCTTATACTAGAAAACCATTATTTATCTAGTAGAGACTTTCAAACTGATATATATTTGGCTTTGAGACTTGAGTTATACATAATTGTATTGAGACTATTTATTGACTATTGTGAGGTGCATATTACACTCTTGATATTATTGTTATTTCTTCCGCTGAGTGATGTGAGTAGATTTATGCATGATCCAAGTAGTCTTCTGAGGCTGCTAGGGAAACTTAGTGGCTAAGGATGCTGATCCTACCTAGGGATGAAATCGGGGCATAACAAGTTTGATATCAGAGTACTAGGTTCATAGAGTCCTAGGAGACCTCTGAAATCCAAGTTAGGTAAAATCTCAATTGTGGGTGTGACTGCAGCACATCTATGATCAAGAGGATACTTAAAATTTAGGAAATGTTTCGCTTTATTGATGTTCTACTTTGTTCTTTGGAGTTTGATCGGTGATTTTTGCTATTTCTGAATCATATTTTATGCATTTTGTATCATGCCTCCATGAAGATCAGATCTCCATACCAAGAATAGAAACCAGCAGAATCGGGCTCCACCATCTCCAGAGCCACAACAACCACCAGCAGACATCACCACTAATAGTTATGCAACATGATACATATGATGGCTCAAACAGTGACAGAACAGGATCAAAAACTAGTTCAGGTTCCTATGGTTCATCCAGTTTCTCTTGATGTTGGAGTTTTGATGATGAGGGTGTTCCTGAGGTTGAGACCTCCGGATTATCATGGTTCGAGGACTGTGGATAATTTGAAGAGCCTTATTGAGGAGGTTCATTGAATTTTTTATATGATTAAAGTTCTTAATATTGATATGGTTGACTTTTTAGGTTATCAGCTAAAGGATGTTGTAAGGTCTTGGTGTGATTTATGGGAAAATAGGGGACTTGGAATTGTTCCACCATCTTGGGATGAGTTTGAGACTGCAATTATGGGCTGATTCTATCCTAGAGAGAAGAGGTGGGAGAGGTTTCGTGAGTTTTTGAGTTTGGAGCAGGGATCTACGTCTGTGACCAAGTACATCATTAAGTTTACTAAGTTATTGAGGTATGCTCTAGAGATGATTGATGACATGCATACCAAGATGGATATGTTTATGCCTGGTCTTTCTTGTTATATAATCTAGGTAGGGAGAGCATCTACTGAGTACTGATATTGACATTGGCAGACCGATGATGCATCTTAAGCAGATAAAGAAGAATAAGTCTAAGTATAGAGAGAGTCAATAGAGTAAGAAGGAAAAGACTAGTCAGTTAAGGGCTATTCAACCTAAGTCTAATGGTTTTAGATAGCAGAAGTAGCAAAGTTATAAGGGACATCCCCTCCACCAGTCAAACCTCTAAAGAATCAGCAAAATAAGACAGGTTAGTTCGTTTAGTAATGTACTGCTTCTACATGTGGGAATTATGGAAGGAAACATTAGGGTCAGAGTAAATCTAAGCAGAATACTGGTTTTGGGTATGGACAGCTAGGTCACAATCGTCGTGATTATCCTTCGAAGAATCGTTATTCATGTAGAGTGTCAGGGATTATATAGAGGGATTGTCTTAGAGTTAGTTAGGGTGGTTCCATACTACAGAGTATACCTCGGTAATAGCTCCAAATGCACACAAGACTCAGCAGGGTGCTACTAATTCTATCGATAAAGTCCAACAACAAAACTGTTTGTATGCTTTGGGTTCTTTTCAGGATTAGGAGCAGTCAACTGATATGGTGATAGGCATGTTGAGATAATCTATCTTTGTATGCATTATTAGAACCTGGAGATACTCTATCTTTTTTATCCCGTGTGTTGCTAGAAAATTTGGTGTATATATAGTATTTTATCTGCGTTCTCAATTTTTACACCTATTGGTGATCCTATTCTATCTCTGAGAGTATACCGTAGTTGTCCCATTTATATTCAAGGGATGGTTGTTCCTGATGATTTTCATGAGATTGATATAAAAGACTTTGATATTATTCTGGGCATGGCTTGGCTCCATTCATGTCATGTGTTGTTAACTGTAGGACTAGAGTTCTCCGTTTCCAACTTCCTGATAAACCTATCCCTGAGTGGGAGAGTAGTAGAGTTTCTTGCAAGGGTAGGTTCATTTACTATCTGAAGGCTAGAAAGAAAATTTCTAAGGATGTCTTTATCATTTGGTTCAAGTCCACGACTCTAAGTCTATCCTGATATCCACTATGTCCCTATATCTTGAGAGTTTCTTGATGTGTTTTCTGAGGATTTACCTGGAGTCCCTACGAATAGAGATATAGAATTTGGCATAGATCTTGTTCCAGGCATCTATTTCTATTTTGGCATATAGGATAACACTAGCTGATCTTAGAGAGTTGAAGGACTAGTTAGCTGATCTCTTAGAGAAGGGGTTTATTCGTCCGAGTGTATCTCCATGGGTGATCCTATCTTATTCATGCATAAAAAACATAGTTCCTTAAATGTGTATTGATTATCATCATCTAAATAAATTCACAATCAATAATAAGTATCACATTCTAAGGATTGATTACTTGTTTGATTAGCTATAAGGTCCTAGCCATTTTTCTAAGATTGATCTTCGTTCTGGTTATCATTAGCTTACGGTCAGAGAGTCGGATATTTCAAAAAAAGCTTTTTAAATTTTTTATGTCCATTTTGAGTTTGTGGTCATGTTTTTTGGTTTGACTAATGCTCCTACAACTTTCATGGACCTCATGAATAGGGTTTTCAAGACTTACTTGGGCCTATTTTTGATTGCCTTCGTTGATGATATTTTGGTTTACTCAAGAAGTGAGGAGGAGCATTCAAACCATCTTCGAGTTGTTCTCCATATCGTTAGTGTGATTTTTGGCTTCATTCAGTTACCTTCCTTGGTCATATCATTTCTAGAAAGGGTATTCGAGTAGATACCCAAAAGATTAATTCTGTCCATAATTATCCTAGACTTACCTCTCTATTAGATATCTGTAGTTTTCTGGATCTAGTGGGTATCACCATATTTTTTTCCATGGCTTCTCTTCCATAGCCACTACCTTGACCTATTTGACTCAGAAGAAAGTGAAGTTTGAGTGATCTGATACTTGTGAGAGGAGTTTTCAGGAGTTGAAGGTTGGGTTGAGATCTTCCAATATTGACTTTACCTGATGGGTCTAATGGGTTTGTTGTGTGTTGTGATGCTTCTAAGGTTGGTCTAGGTTGTGTTTTTATTCATCATGGGAAGGTTGTTTCATATGCTTTTAGAAAGCTTAAGGTGCATAAGAAGAATTATCCTACCCATGATCTTGAGCTTGTAGTTGTAGCTTTTACCTTGTAGTTATGGAGGCACTACTTGTATGAAGTGCATATAGATGTATTTAATGATAATAAGAGTTTGCAGCATGTGTTTGATCAGAACTATTTAAATCTTAGTCAGAGAAGGTGTCTTGAGTTATTGAAATATAATGACATGATGGTGATGTAGCATCCGGGTAAGGCTAATATAGTTGTTGATGCCCTTAGCAGGTTGTCTTTAGGGATTTTATTACATGTTGATGGAGATAAGAAGGAGTTAACGAGAAAGGTGCATAGTATTTCACACCTTGGTATTAGATTGCTCGGTGCAGAAATGGTGGTATGCTTATTCAGAATGCTTTCGAGTCATCTCTTATTGTTGTGTTGAAGGAGAAACAAGCTAGTGATTTGATTATAGTTAAGCTGAAGATGCAGTCCATAAGCATAAGATGCTCATTTTTTAAAAATTGGAAATAAGGTTCTTTGTTATTAAGATTGCCTATGCGTCCCAGCAGTTCATGGGCTGAGAGAGAGGATTATGTCAGAGACTCATCGTTCCTAATATTCTATTCATCATGGAGATACTAAGATGTATAGAGATTTGAGAGAGGTGTATTGGTGGTAAGATATGAAGAAAGACATAGAGGAGTTTGTGGCTATGTGTCCTAATTAGGAACAAGTGAAGGTAGAGAACCAGATATCTGCGAGTGAGATATAGAAGTTTGAGATTATTACATGAAAGTGGAAGGTGATTAATATGGACTTTGTCATCGGTTTACTGTTAGACTAGAAGTATGATTCCATATGGGTCTGCTCACTTCCTACCCATTCACACCAGATATTCAATGGAGTAGTATGGTAGGATCTATGTAAGGAATATTTTGTGTATACATGGTGTACCTCTATCTATCATATTAGATCGTGGTCTGCATTTTAAATCTCAGTTTTGGAGATCATTTCATAGGGGTCTTGGAACCCAGTTTTAGTTGAGTATGGATTTTCATCCACAAAAAGATAGGGTAGGTTAAGAGGACTATTCAAACTTTGGAGGATATAATGAGGGTGTGTGCAATCAATTTTAAGGGTAAGTGGGTTGAACACCTTCGTTTGATTAAGTTTGCATACAACAACAGCTATCACTTGAGTATTTAGATGGCTTCATTTGAGGCATTGTATGGGAGTCAGTGCAGGTCTCCAGTTAGTTGGTTCTAGGGTTGTGAGGTAGTTGTTGTAGGCCCAGAGTTTGTTCTTGATTCTATGAAGAAAGTTTAGACTACTCAATAGAGGTTGAGAATATCCCGGAGTAAGAAAAAGTCATATACCAATGTGAGGAGGAGAGAGCTAGAGTTTGATATTGATGATTGGGTATTTCTGAAGGTTTCTTCTATGAAAAGAGTCGTAAGATTTGGTAGAAAAGTTAAGCTGAGTCTGACATAAGGTTAGGCAGGGTTGCCTATCAGTTAGATCTTCCAGCAGAGTTAGCAGCGGTTCACCCTATGTTTCATGTCCCATTATTGAGAAAATGCATGAATGATCCTTCTTTAAAAATGTCAGCCAATAATAACAGCATTCGTGATAGTTTGACCTATAAGGAGGTTCCCGTTCAGATTCCTGATATACAAGTTCGTCGATTGAGGAAAAAAGAAATAGAGTCAATTAAGGTTCTCTAGAGGAACCAAGTATTTGAGGGAGCTACTTGGGAGTCAAAGACCGATATGATCAGCAAATATCTACATTTGTTTCCTTATAGTTCCATTCCTTTTTAAGGTAATAAATTTTTTATTCATCTTGTGTCTGTTTTAGTTCATGAGCATGTTGCATCGTATGAGTCCATTTAAGTGTATTCATTCTTGAGTTGAGTAGAGTATTGAGGTTGAGTTGAGGTAGTAATACATGTATCCCTATTTGTGCATTTATGTGCTATTTGACTAGTATGATTTTGAGGTCAGTTGTTGCATTTTGCATATTTATCAGCTAAGTTTGTAGCAACTTTAGAGTTAGTTTGACCAAATAAAGCCATTGGATATCATACTTATATCCGATTCAACCAGTTTCAGCAACTGAGTTCCCTCTATATTAGTTATAGTCTTTATTTGAGTATGAATGATCCCAATGGTGAGATAATGTAACACCTTGTAGCTTGATTCTAGTTGATAAAGTCCTTAATAAGTGTGGGATGATTTTTTGAGGCTATTTAATGTGTTATCTCAGAATACAAGGTTGAGTTCAAGGATCTTTCAATATGATGAATTTTGATATTATTTCGTTCTTGGGTCAACTTTATATCATTTGATCTATAAATTAAGTGACCTATTACCTATAAAAAGAAGGCTCTTTGAATCTAGTTTCCAAAATTTGTAGTAAAAGGTTATAGGCATCTCACTGAAGACCGCACTGCTGTGAATGCTTCCAGGTGCAAACCATA
>JBDJHY010214012.1:0-20928 GCA_039654485.1 Withania somnifera | reverse complement strand
TATCAATGGTGTCATCCAAATCTTCACCCCAAATATGTAGTGGTGGTGTGGTGCCCCTTTCTTGAGGTGTGAAGAAGTCTAAGACCAAATCCGCTCTTCTAGGTATGTCTCTATGTCCGTCCCTCTCTCTGTGTGTGTGGGTATCTCTTGATATCCTATATATGTTAAAGAAATGTCATTTGTAAGCCTCAAATGTCCGCTACGGCGATCAACTTATGTTACCACCATTTGGGACTGCGGACCGCCATTGCACCACCATTTTTGGCAGTGCTTGAACCAAAACTGGAGGGGAGGACGACTGACCTCCGTCTTGGGTGGCGGTCCGTAATCTTGGGTGGCGGTCTGCCATCTTCTCCAGTGTTCTCATTTTGTCTTTTTCCTTTGTCTACTGTCTTGAAGATGCTTTATTTCTTCTAATTCATCATTTTAGCTTCGTTTGCTTGGTCATTCCAAAAGATATGCATTTCCCTAAAATGCTTACCAAACTAACATTAGAAATGGACATAATGATGATGAAAAAACACAACTTAACCATGCATTTGGATGTAATAAGTGGTGTTTTGACCACTCATCATCATTATATGCAACAATCCTACCATCATTCGATCCACAGAAAAGTACTCCAAACCAGGCAGGTGGGCAACATAGATGTCCTCCCTCCACCAAAATCCTTTTCTAAAGAATCAAGAGTTGTAGTAGAATATCTAAAGCTATCTTAATTATATTATTTGTTGAGATTTCCCTCTATTGCATGATTATTGATGGTGTTATCTAAAATTCAACAAATGTGCATGCTATTTAACAAAGTTGAATATTTCTCTTGAGTTGTAAAAGCATATCCACGAAAATTAAAGTAGAAGTTTAGAGAAGAACACAATTTATGATGTAATGATGTTTTCAAGCATACATCTTTTTTTTTAATCGATACTATTGTATTCTTTATAATTAAGGAATGTTGGTTACCTTTAGACTCTACCATCTAATCTATTTGCTCTATATAATTCCTTTACACCAAGAAAATAAAGATTCTAAACAGTTCAATTTCATATCATTAATGGACTTGATATTGTCTTCAAATGTCTCTTCTTTCTCTCTTTCTATACTGTCTACCATATGCATGAAGGTATTATCCTCCACCATTTTCTATGGCCCTAACTTCCCCCTTTTCTCATCTAGCAGCTCATCAAATCAATTATATGCTTAGGCATTATCCATTTAGTCTTAGTGATATTAAAGAATTGGTTCCACAGATGTGTAGTGAACTTGCAATAAAGAAAGAAGATGGTTGTTTGTCTCCCCATTTTCATTACACAAAAAACATCTTGTCACTACTAAACCTCCCCTTTTTCTAGTAGAACCTCATATGTAAGGCATGTTTTTCACCACTAGACAAGTGAAATATTTAACCTTGGCGGGAGTTATGATCTTCCAGATAATCTAAAAAATTATAGGCACTGACATTGCATCATACTATTTTCCCTAAACTTTATTCACTGAGAAGGTGCCATCCCATGAATATCTCCATCTTAAAGCACAAAACTGGATAGTAGTGCCAAGGAAGTTCTTCAGTTCATTGACTTGTCACCTTATCTACTTCTAGTCATTTAGATGTCTTCTGAAATACAAATTCCACCCTTTTTACCAACTCTCATTTATGATTGCTTCAAGATTTCTTCTTAGCATCATCAGATCAGGATACGCTTCCAGTAAAAGAGCTTGCCCCGTCCAAATATCCTTCCAAAACCTAGTTTGTGCCATCTCTAACCCTTAATCTTGAGTTGCTTTATAACTTTGGCCATAGTTAATCTAATTTTCCTCCAAAACCCCATTCCATAAGTACAATTTACCTCTTTGGAATGCCATGGAATGATTTGGCCAAACTTGTGAAATGACCTTCCATAGAGTAGATTCTTTCTTGCCAAATCTCCATAACCTTTTCATCAAAAGAGAGTTGTTCTATATCCTCAAATTTTTTATACCAAGGCCCCCTTGACCTTTGCTTTGTTGTGCAACCTCCCATTTGACAAAATTATATCCTCTTTTTTTATTATTGGCTTTTTATAGGAATTCTCTCTTTAATTTGTTCAGCTTCTTAACCATATTAGTAGGTAGGGGTACAATCGAGCCGAGCCGTCCATGAGTAGCTTTTTATTTGGATCGTTAAGGGCTTGATTTGAGCTCATTCCTAAAGTAAATAAACCAAGCCCCAACTTAATTTTACGTTTGTTAATTTAAATGAGCCGTGCTTGAGCAGATTGATACTTGGCTCAATTTTGTTCATGAACAGCTCATTCATAGAGCTGACACTAGACTTAATTAAAGCTCAATCCTTAAACGAGCTAAAGAATTTATTCACTAAGTTGAGGTAGAGAAGCTCGGTGTACATAGTTTAAGTTTGTACAACTTTTACTTGGAGCTATAGAAACATAATTTTATTTACTAAAAGGGGCATAGGAGTGAGCTTAAATTGAGTTCATGAACATCATTTTAATGAGCCAAGCTTGGATTTAGCTCGTGAACATATTAAACAATAAAAATATGAGATGAACTTGAACCGAGCTCGAGCTAGTCAAAATCTTAACGAACCAAGCTCAAGCTTGGGGTGTAAAAGCTCGATCGAGTTTGAGACGAGCTCGAGCTCAGCTCTGATACTCATAAACCAAGCCTAAACACTCTCAATCTTGGATCGGCTCAGCTCCGTTGGACCCTATTAGTAGGTTATGAAATACATACATCACATAGGAAGGAAGAGAGTCTACCATCGAGTTCATTAGTGTGGCCCTTCCCCTTAGAAAAAGTATTGTGCCTTCCACAACGCCAACTTATTTCTAGCTTTCGCCAGAATGCTATCCCATATCTCTACATCCATATTTCTCCTGCCTAAATGCATACCTAGGTACACAGTAGCCAAATTTTCTACTCCATACTCAAGTATGCTAGCTAAGGTCTGAATATCTGACACTTCTTTGATAGGGAAGATGTTGCTTTTTCTCCCCTTTACCCCTAAACTAGAAACATCTTCAAACTCTAATAGTAAGAATCTTAGATAAAAACTTATTCCACTTTTAATTTATAGAATACAATAGTATAATCCGAACATAGGCAGATGACAAATCTATAGATCCCCCTCCAGCCTCCTCCTATAATAAAACCCCTTAGCTAATTATTATGTAATGCTATCATACTACTGAGGCCTTCCATGGATAAAATGAATAAAAAAAAGGATAAAGGATCCCCTTCCTGAGTCCCCTATGGGAGTGAAAAAAAAAATAGTAGGTTCTTCATTTACTTGATGTAGAAGCTAATTCATTTCAACCATCTCTCCCTAAATCTTATTTGTTTGAGAATGGTTAGAAGATAGCCCTAATTAACATGTCCATATGCTTTGTCAATGTCCAGTTTTCACATAAAGGCCATCCACTTCTCCACTAGATCTTTTATCTATGCATTCACTCTCAATTAAAGTTGCATCCATAATCTATCTCCTTTTTACAAAAGTCATTTAATGTTTGTTATCTAGTTTATCTGTTACTTTTTTTAGTCTTTTATAAAGACTTTAGAAAATATCTAGTACACCCCAACGATTAGGCTAAGAGATCTAAAGTTTAATAATGCAAGTTCCCCATAATTTCCTCCTTGATTAGATCCCAAAATGTATGAAAAAAGTTCATTGTGTAGCCATTTGAACCTAGAGCCTTGTAAATTCCATAAGACTTAATGCTCTCCCACACCTCCTTTTCCTCAAAAAATTTTTGCAGCCACTCTTTATATTCTGTGGAAATCATTATTGGACCTTGAAGATTAAATCAAGTCTCTATCTTTATGTTTCCCTATACATGTTCTAGTAGTAACTCTGAATTAAACTTTTTCATAGCTGTCTCAGTGATGGTTTGTCCTTCTACTTCCAGAGCATCTATTAAGTTATACCCTTTATGAGCATTAGCAATTCCATGGAAAAACATAGTGTTCTTTTCACTATTTTTCAATTATTGAACTCTTGACCTCTTTTCCATGCAATTTCCCCCTTTTCATTCTATCTTTTCAAACTCCATAGCTAAGTGATTTTTTTGGATTAACTTATCATTAATGAGGCCTCTGTTTTCCTGTATGACTTCCCAAGATCCCACCTACTGCAAAATCTCTCCTTTTTTTTGTTTCTAGTTTCCCTTATAGTTCCTACTCCACTGCTTAAGCTCCTTCTTGCAAAGTTTTAATTTGTTTTCCAACACAAATGCATGTCTTCCCCAATAAATAAAGGATATCCACCATGCCTTAATCTTATCTTTGAGACCTTCCTCCTCAAGCACCAATTTCCAAACTTTATTTAAGTCTTCCTACAGTTCCAGTCTTCATATGTTAAGAGAATTGGATTATGATATGAACTTATTCTAGGTAGCAAGGACTGCTTAACCAGTAAAATATAATCCTCCAAATCAGCTGACTATAGTAATCTATCAATCCTAGAGGCACTACTATGATTCTTCCCTCCTCAAATGTATGATTCTCCAAATAAAGTAGGATCAACTAGTTGTACATCATCGATAATCTCATAGAATTCTAACATTGATTTTAATAGTTTGTTACAATTTCCCCCCTCTGCCGCAAACCTAGTAACATTAAAGTCACCATACACTACCCAGGGTCCCCCAAATTGTTTTTGCAAGTTTACAGTTAATTCCACAGCTCCCTTCCAATCACTCTATTACAATTTGCATATATAGAACTCAAGAACCATGTAAGAGCCTAGCTAAAACTTCTGAACTTGGATGTAATTAGTTATCTTGCAAACTCCACCAATTCTCCCAGCCCCTTTCTTTTATCCCACATAAAAAATAATCCCTTCTCTATAACCCCTGGCTTCCAAATGAACTTCTCCCACCCATTTATTAGCCCAAAACTCCCTCAAAAAAGTTCTTAGTCGTCCTTCAATCTTTCTCTCCAAAAGAACATAAATATTTACACCCCACTAGTTGATTAATTGCTTTACCAGTGTTTTCTAGTCTACCCCATTCAAAACCCTCACATTTCATGACACAATTTTGATCTCATTTATCACCAATTGGTGGTCTTCTCTCTTTCTTACCTCACTCTTTGGTTCCCCATCCTTGTGTTTGACCAAAAAAATTTGATTCCTAACTTCCTTTGGGAGTAACTAGTTGTTGCAATTTCTTGCCTTTGGCACTCCCCTTCTTTTGTCTAGCTTCTCAAAGAGAACGTCTGCATCCTTTTCCAATCCATCATAAATGGCTTCAAACTCTTTGATTAATTCAATTATATATTTTTTTAGCCAGGATGTTGAACTAGATTCCCCTTATTGTTACATGCACTGAGTCAAATTCGATAGGTGTAGGCTCTTTAATTAGAATCAGCTGAGTATTTGTATCTTTCCTTATTTTCTACTCTAACCCAACTACATCAACTAATTCATCTTTTGGGTTTATGGTTACAAGAATTATAATCGCCTCTGCTATATGGTTTGAGTCATCCCTCTGCATCTAATCCTCAACCCTTTCTCTAAAGATCATCTCCCTTACTTCGTCTTTATGGTTGAAACTCTTCTAAGTTCACAACTCCTCTACCATTCTCAAGCGTATGTTTATGTTCTTAGTAAAAGTTTCAGCAGTAGCCTTCTTCCTAATAAAATTTTTGGGCTTAAAACCTTTCTGTCTTTTTTCATGTAAATGAAATTGAGGCTACTTTCATTTAAACAAGATTGAGGCCCAATAGATGATCTACAGTATTAATGGCCCACTGGCCATAAACCTTTCAAATTACTGTATCAAAGTAGCCATATCTCACCTTTATCCATTTTGTAAAAGCCTCATCTCCATTACCCAAAACATCTTCCATTGATGTCCCTTTCCCTATCCCTTGTGATTTCCCTTTCTTCACAGTTAATCGACATAAGTTATCCTTTCCATTTTCATGAATAGTTTTGGTCCAGCTGGGTTGTTCAGAAAGCCTAATTTTTTTCAAATTAAGTTGGTGTTTCTACCCGTACTGGTAAAGTGAATCTCCTTTCTCCATCCTTAATTTTGAACGACGATGCAATATTTTCGACCATCCCTTCACTTTAATTCGAGCCGATCTTAGGTGGTTCTTGAGCTCCGCCTCCACTTCCGTCTCCAACCAGCTGCAACATTTTTCCCTAATCTCCTTTGTTATCCCAACTGGCTAGAGTTGAAGTTGGAGACCTAGAACCCCGATCCAATACCAATTGAAACTGGCGCTAATAGGGTATGCTCCAGCTATTATTGAACACCAATCAAGCTGATTTTGCATTCCTGTTTCCTGTAAGTTCCTTTTATGACATATTTTGCATCCTTTGAACTTTTGAATTAAAGTAGGACTTGAACCCCATTCATATAAAAACTTGTAATTTGTGAACCCCAAGCACAAGTTGATGAGACCATATCCGTACATCATTTCGTGAAGGGATTGCATCACACTCTGGAAAACATCCTACTAAGCGTCTTCTTAGGATGGAGTACTCAACTTGAGATGAATCTTTTCCCATAGGAGCCTTCCTGCTCTCCCCATTATCACAATCATGAGTCTATATGTACTCATTTAAGTCTTTTTTAAAGCATCTTTCATCGTATACCAACCTGACATCTCGTGTTTTCTGTATGTAAAGTCCCCTTACTTAAGTCATCTTAATTAATGAAGCAGACAACTCTTGAAACAAAGTTGACCAGCCCTCATTAAATTTGTTCTCCAGCACAATGATGACTGATATGGAATCACCCATGACAGTAATGACAGACATAAAACAACCAAATTTGTTGAACTTCAGTGTACAAAAAAGACTCATCGCCTTATCTCTACTTCAGTATTATACAGTCTACCTCTAATATATGATGCTTCTTTGAGTATTTAGGATACCCACTACAGCCCATCCAAACTTAACGTCATTCTCCTGATATATAGTATGGAACTCTCCACCCATTAAAACTATATTTTACTCATATTCCCAGTCTTGGCAAAATCAAAAGACTTCCCCCCAAATATGAAGTAAATACAACTATCCATGGAAGTAAAAGTCTAAAAGAAGAAAAATAGAGTTCAAAAAGATCTCAGGTGGTCATAAACCACCAAAAAAGGTATCTAGAATTTCGAAAAGGACCTTAGATGACTACCTAGATAATTGTGCTAGAGAGAGAACATTTGTTAGCTAGATTTTTATAAAATTTATCTTAGGTACTACAACATAATCTTAAACTTAATTGAATATTGTTTTTTCATGATTTTCTTGACTATTTGTATGACTTTGATCCTAATTATGAAGAATGTAAAATAGAAAATTTTTAAGGGGTAGATGTGAGTTCCTACTGGTAGGGTGTTTCTCATGCTAATAGTAGTGTAATGTCCTATTTTTGGCTTTGAATTGAGGGTTTCTATCTAGATTAATTGTTGTGTTACTTTTTACGTGGTACTGTTTTTATTATTTGCTTATCATTTTCAAAACTTTAAGTTGTTTATTATTATACCAGACTGTGGTGTTTGTCACGAGTTGAGGGTCATTTTGAAACAGCCTCTCTGCCTCACCTATGGGGTAGTGGTATATACTGTATACACTTTACCTTCCCTAGACCCCACTTACTGTGGAATTACTGGGTATATTATTTTTGTTGTCTAAATTGAGTGTTTTTGGCTAATTAAGCCTAATTGAGAGTCATGATGTTTTAATTGATGATTTTATGCTTGAACTAGAAGCTGGGAGTAAGAATGTTTATGAAGAGTCAAATTGATTTCTTTTCTAACAAAATGTTGCCCAATGTGCCTTATTTGAGTATTTGTCTAGTTAGCTACATTTTAGGGTATTCTAGTAGTCGAGAATGTTGAAGTATAGTTATGGTTAGTTGGTTTTATTTGAGGGTGTTTCACTAGTCGAGAGTCCGAGTGTTTGACTGATTGTTCCATTTGAGGGTATTCTATCAATTTTTAGGTATATTATCAGCTCTGAGAGGATTCAATCATAAAACCCTTATTCCATAACCTAAATCGCCAAGCATACAAAATCATATATTATGGCTTAGTGTGTCCCTTTTGGATGTCTTGGTAGATTCAGTACGAGCCTGAGCACTTGTACTTTGGTAAAGTATTAGGCGCCCCTTTGGCAATGGGATAATATGTTGGAATTCATAGCTTATTTGATGGAGTATGTCGGTTATAGAACCTCCCAATATAGTTTGAGTGTCAGACTGAAGTAAGAGTGTTGAAGAAGTCTTTTTAACTAAGAATATATATATCTTGGTAAAAAATGTAGAGTCTGAAGCATTTAGTTGAGTTGTTTTGTACTCTTAAGAGTTTAAGCTTTTAAATTGATATTCTCAAACTTCAAGAGTATTTCTAATTTGAGTTGAGTTTTGAAGTTGAACATTTCATGCATTGCATTTCCTTGGTAGATTTGATTTGATTTCATGCATTGCATAACTTCATTGTTGACTTGATTTGCACTTTTTAGAAGAAGACGACTTGGTAGATTCCTCCTTGATATGGGGACAAGGATTTCCTTGGAGTTTTATTACATTCATTTATTTTGATAAAGCTGAGACTTAGTATTTTTGTTTCATTCTATTTTGAGGCTAGCTAAAGGCTTGTCCTAGCTTTTGAAGTATTAAGCTTGTAGTGGCTTTTCAAATATTGATGTGAGTTGAGACTTACAGTTTGAATTTATTTTATTACTATGATTGAATCTTGTGAGACACCTATTATTTATTTATTATTGAGATGTTTGTTCCTCCTAGTGTGCGTGAATAGGGTTATAGGAGTGCCAAGGGTTCTTCCAAGGCCACCTAGTGGCTACGGATGTCTTGTCGCATCCAAGGGGAGAGCTCAGGTGTGATACATATGCAACTTTGAAGGATGATGAATAATTGGTTTTGCAGGAGAGGTGGGCACTTCTATAGTTCTGGGAAAAGAAACACTAGCTCTCCTTCCTAGACTTGAATTGACTATCAGACTCAATATTTTGAGTTTACATACTAACATTGATGCACAAAAATTAATAGCACAATTAAATGATGTTTCACACAATACTATACCTATTTTTATTCATTGCAGGTATCTTCTGAGCATATTGCATGAACCACATATAGCTCATATTTGTATAGGGAGCAAATTTTATTGTCGATCAACTAGCACATTTTAGTTTTACACTTAATGGAAGTAGTATAAAGGATTTTTGAAAATCCTCCTCTTTTGTTAAAGATCTCCTAGAAGATGAATATGAGGTTCCTACATATTCAAATATGTCAATCCTACTACAATATACATACAACAAGCTACTCATAATTATTGTAATCTAACATCAGAAGCCAGTGGTATTAGCAATGTTTTCTTTAGTATTAGAATTAGCTTAGTTAATAGTGTTGTTGTACTGTATTCATTTACCACAACCAATGGCTCCCTTGTACTTGTTACTTTTAATATAAGTACTATGTTTAACACAAAACAACTCTCTCATGAACTGGTCAACACTCCCTATTCCATAAAGTTAGTAAAGATTATCTAACAGGAAAAAAATACGTAATTTCTTCTTATATACCAAAGGCTTGGTGGATAGAGTTACCTAGTACCTATTCTTTTAGGAACAACAGGCACTCGTTAGAATGTTTGATTTGTGCACAAGCAGGCCGAACACTAGCATTGTAAGATAAAAAATTAGTAAAGACCATTCTATTGTGTATTAATTATTAAATGTGAAATGTCTGAAGTTGGGAATGGAGAATTGGTATAGAGAAAAATATACAAAGGACAAATACTGTTAACATAAGGTATTGGTTCTCTTTAAAATAATTATTGAGATCATTTTGTTAACAAGTCAAGCCTAGTTTATAAAGTCAGAGTCTTGGAGCTCACTTGATAAAAAAGAAAACTGTGTCCACCAGCATTAGTTTCCATGATCCATATTAAATGGTATTAAATATTAGGTTCTTAAATGCCCATAATCAATTCCACTTGTTTTCTCTCTTGGCCTATGTTTTTTTTCAAGACATGTGCCTTTTTAGCATTATATTAAAAGCCAACCTTGATTCAGAAGGTATTTACTTGTTTATTTAATTAACACTTTCTTATTTAACGATAAACTTATCTACTCCATCAGGTTAGAATCCTCGGGTGCAATTAAAAGTTAGACTACCAAATCCATCAAGAAGAAAATCATGATGAAGTAGAGCAATTTGTTACCTTAGGCCATGGAGAGTCTAGTATTGCATTTGATAAACCATGAATATCGGGTTAAACCTCTGTGACAAGCATACCACTTTGTTTTGGTCGGTTGGGTATATAAACGATGGTTATTGAAATAAGATCAGCTACTATCAAGTTAAACCAATTATATTCACCTGTTTCTCTCAAAAGTTTCTCTGTAAAATCATGAGGGCTCTTATCGCTCTACAAATCAAAACCCAAATAACATATTGCACACTGAAAGTACCTGAGAGGCCTTAGCTTTACATGTTTAGAGATACTCAAAAGAATATGGAAAGCACTAAATAAAGGGCAACATAAAAAGGAAATTCACTAGTTAGAAACATTTTTGCATACATAACGTGACATCCTTAGGTAAGGTTAGCTTATTTTTATTTTAACGGTGACTATAATATTAATATCAACCAGTTTACTACTAGAAATGGATAATCCCCTCAAAAAGTCCACTTACATAAAGGGATTTCTATATCCTTTGCTAGTTACAAACTGTCTATAACATCAAAAACATATTCAGTTTTTGGCCACTTACAGTAATTATTAATTTTTCATTTTTCTTCTTCATCGTTGCTTTATCCATAAAAGGATTCTATGAAAACAAGGATATTTTTTCTTTCACAAGTTAATGAGGCATTTTGAAGGATTTTGGGCACAAGTCAGGGACAACTACATCATTTTGCGTGTGTTAACTTATAAGTTAAGGCTATGATAAACTGAAATTTATTTTTCTCTAAACTATAAAAATAGCAAAAGTTCTTAAATCAGTTAAAAGGTTTGTCCAAAAACATCTAAAAAAGTGGAAACTCCAAGAAAACTTTAAGAGCCTTACCTTTCTAGAAACTAGTACATGGTTTTGTTTCCCATCACATCAATAAGATATTAGTTTTTTATGGTGTAAAAGTAGCTTGGGTTGGATACAAATATAATCGGTCCACGACAATTGTCATTTAGGGAGGCTACCTACTCGATAAGGTATACTTTTGGAAAAGAGAAAGAGTGCGCAATACAAGCTAAGGACAATGATTGCATGTAGGGATCCGACAATTAGGACAGTATGTTAAGGAATGCAGATTCCTGAGCATCTCCCGGTTATACCACATCAGACATATGGTATCGGGTTGGTATTCCTAAGAGGTTAGAGTACACGTGGCAAAGAAATATTGGATGTATTAATAAATACAATGAGAATAAGTTCATTTGATTTGTCGAGGGATGCCCTCCGTCCCTATGTATTAATTGCCTCAGTTACTGAAGTAAAAGACACAAAAAGTTGCTAGACTTTCTTTGTTGCTTAGTCATGTTCAATAGTGTTAACTTAGTTGTTATTTTTATGTGTTTTTTCATATTTTTAGGAGGTTATTAATCATGGAGTCATGTACAAATTAGTTGTTTAAATATAGGATCCAGTTGCAATTTATCTATATTTATATACTATTTCTGTTCAATCAAAATACCATCTTTCTGGCAGCAAATATTTCTTCTCCTCTTCTTATCTTAATTTTAGTTTTTAAGAGTTGAGTTAAGCTAAAAACTCCAACAAAAGTGGTATCAAAGCTTCCTTCTTGAGGGACCTATTGTTAAGGGAAACACATTTTTTTCTTCCATATTTCTTCAATGGATTCAGAAACTCCTTTCACTGCACTAGCACCACTTGTCTTCAAAGGTGAAGGCTATCATGTCTGGAATGGAAGCAAATGATCTGTGGGAAGATGTTGAGAAGGATTACGAAGTGCCCCCATTGCCTTCATAGCTAACCATGGCACAGATAAGGAATCACAAGGAAAAGAAAACAAGAAAATCAAAGGCTAGAGCGACGTCATTCAGTCTTATCAGAAATTTATTAAGATATGACAGTGAAATTAGTCGTATCTGACTACAACAGTAATCAATAAGAAAAAGATAACGATAATAATCAACAGATACATATATATACAAAACCTTCCCAAAACCTGGTATTAGTGGCAAAAGGAGCTACTACATTAGAATATCCAAAAGATATATACAATATACAAAATATATAGCCCTTAAAAAAGCATAAAATACATCGCATTCCATGAACAAAAATAAGGCAAGTTGCAACAGTAAAGATTATATTAAAGCTCAGATGCTAGGAGCTCACTGTAATCTCTGAAATACCAAAAACCTGCTTCGCATAATCATGCCTTCTCCAATGACCCATACCGGTATCTACACCATGAAAAGAGTGTAGAAGTACAACACAAGCAAGGGTACTAAACACAAGTACCCAATAGGCATTATAGGCTGACTGGATGTAAAAAAATATAAATAAAGTAAAAGAGAGGAAATGTAAACAAGTTACTACAAGTAAATAAAACAACGGTAAGGAAGGAATATACATAACTATAGCTCATCGGAGACATGTATAAGTGACTGAGTGAACATAACTAGCAGTAACACTCCTAAAGAAAGCATGTCTATGTACAATAACTATCCAAGAAATGGAACCCAACATGAGTGATACTGAGCGATGAATACATATTTAGGTCTCAATCGTAGGAATAAGTGATAATTAAACAAGAAAATACCAAGGAAATCCTAACATAAAGACATAAACATAAGTAAGAAAGCAATTAAAACCCAAATAACCCCTCACCCAAGGAGAAGGACAAGGAGAAAGACAAGGAATCAATAGGTAAAAACAATAAAAGAAACATACAAGTCAGGTGAGGGTCATAGACAGTAGTAATAAACTTTTAAGAGACCAGCCAATTCTTCTTTTAGTGTCCCTAATTAAAAATTCATATAGTCTTATAATTAGTAGTTTAAGCCTACTCAAACAGTTTCACAGTGTAGTGTCACAAGAGGGCACATTCATCTGTTGTGTAATAGGTGTGGTAAGAATCATCCTGGTCATTTTATGCTTGGACAGGATGGATGTTTTGGATGTGGACAAACAGGACATACTCCCATAGGTTTCCCTTGAAAGGGGTGTTTGGTTGTGGTAAGCTAGGCCACTAGATTAAGGATTGTCCAGTTTCTAGGAAGGGAAGTGGTAATGTCAAAGCTCAGCCTAGTAAGAAGTAGCACCAGTTAACCATCCAGCTTAGCAGAGCACTTCTTATAGTATCGATAGAGGATAAAACATAAACTGTCCTTATACTTTGTGCTATAGATAGGATCAGGAGTAGTCTGCTGATGTAGTGAAAGATATATCAAAGGTTATTACTTGGATGTATATGCACTGTTAGACACTAGAGCTACCTTTTTTTTTGCATCCCCTGTGTTCCTAGATAGTCTAGTGTAAATCTAAAATCTTATCTGTGTCTTTTTCTATTTCTACGCCTGTTGGTGATCCTGTTATAGCTGAGAGAGTCTACCATAGTTCCCTGTCTGTTCTATGTATGGTTATTTTAGCTGATCTTCATGAGTTAGATGTGATATAATTTGATGTTATTCTGGCCATGGATTGGCTCCATTCATGTCTTGTTCTAGTTTATTGTAGGACTATAGTTGTCTAATTACAAATTCCTGATAAGCCTATTATTGAGTGGGAAGGTAGTGATGTTGTTCACAAGGTTCATCTCATACATAAAGGACAAAAGATTATCTAGAAGAGGTGTATATACCACTTACTATGAGTTGAGTATTCTAAGTCCGAGACTCTTGATATTTAGTCAATCCAGTTTTTAGGGAGTTTCTTGATGTATTTCCCAAGGATTTACCTAGAATCCCTCCTGACAGTGAGATAGACTTTAAAATAGGCCTCATTCTATGAACTTAGCCCATTTTCATTCTTCCATATAGAATGGAACCAGATGAGCTTAGGGAGTTGAAGATAAGTTATTGAACCTCTTAGAAAAGGGTTTTATTAATCCCAGTATGTCTCCCTAGGGTTCTCCTATCTTGTTCATGCGAAATAAAGATGGTTCCCTACATATGCGCATTCATTATCACCAGCTGAAAAATCACAATCAATAAAAAATATCTCATTCCAATGATTGATGACTTGTTCAATTAGCCACTGGGTGCTAGTTACTTTTCAAAAATAGATCTTTATTCTGAATACCATTAGCTTAAGGTCATAGAGGAAGATATTCAGAACATAACTCTCAGAACCCTTTATGGACACTTTTTGAATTAGTGGTCATGTCCTTTTTTTAAAGTAATAATCCTACAGCTTTCATAAACCTCATGAACGGAGTATTCAAGCCATGTTTAAACTTGTTTGTGGTTTTGTTCATTGATAAGATTCTGATTTATTCCAAAAGTGGGAAAGAGAATGCAAACCATCTTCCAGTTGCTCTCGAATTCTTATAAACCATCAGATTTATGATAAATTCTCATATTGAGTTGTGGCTCCAGTTAGTTTCTTTCCTTGGTCATATCATTTCCAGCTTGTATATTTGGGTAGACTCCCAAAAGATTGACTCAGTTAGAAATTGGCCTAGACCAACTTCTCTATTAGATAGCCTTAGTTTTTTGTGTCCATCAGGTACTATCATAGATTTTTCTAGGTCTTCTTTTCCATAGCATTTTTTTTTACCAGTTTGACTCAGAAGAAGGTGAAATTTGAGTGGTTAGATGCATATGAGAAGATTTTCCAAGAGTTTTAAACTAGATTGATTTCGTCTCTAATTTTAACTTTTCCTAAGGGTTTTTTTGTGTATTATTAAGCATTCAGATTTTGATTGGGTTGTGTGTTGATGCATCATAGTAAGGTGGTTGTATGAATATAGATAGCTTAAGACTCATGAGAAAAATTATCGCACTTATGATCTTGATCTGCTGGCTGTAGTATTTTCTTTGAATTTATAGAGGTAATACTTGTAGGGGATACATGTAGATGTCTTTACTGATCATAAGAGTATTCAACGTGTGTTTGAGAAAAAAGATCCAAATATAAATGAGGTGATTAGAGTTGCTAAAATACTATGATATGACTGTGATATACAATCCTAGCAAGACTAATGTAGTGGCTTATGCTCTTAGAAGGTTGCCTATTGGTAGTTTGTCTCATGTTGATTAAAATAAAATAAAGTTGGATAGGGAGGTGCATAGGCTTTCACTCCTTGGGGTTAGACTGATCGGTACTAACGATTAGTTTATGCTTTGTTCGGGATTCTTTTGAATCATCTTTGGTAGTAGAGAAAGGAAAAGCAAGATAGTGACTGGGTGTTAGTTCAACCGAAGAGTGCACTCCAAAAGTATAAAGTTTAGGTTTACCACCAAAAGGAGATGGGATTCTTCGTTACCAGGACCATTTTTATGTTTTAGTAGTTGATGAGTTGAGGGAGAGGATCTTGTTAGAAGCTCATAGATTCAGCTATTCTTTTCATCCTGAGGCTACAAAGATGTATAGATGTATGTGGCTAAGTGACCTATTTTCTTACAAGTTAAAGTAGAGCACCAGAGACCAGCAGGAGAGATGCAGAGGTTAGGTATTTTGACTTTGAAGTGGGAAATGATCAACACGGACTTTGTCACTGATTTTCCCTTAGCCCATAAAAATGATTCCATATGGATTATAGTAGACCAAATGAATAAGTTTGATAATGCTCAACTATACCCACTAAGGTACAGGTGTTTGTATTTAATATAATTACCTAACTAGAGGTCAGAGGAAAATCCACAAGGAACTAATTACTATGTCACTTAAGGTGTAAAGAGTCACTATAGGTTGTATCTTTGGTTTTAGGTAAATGATAAATAACTTGCGGGAAAATATAATAGAATGTAAATGATTATGAAGATTTAAAATGTGATTTATAAAATGGGAAGGTTTCCTTAACAGTAAATTAATCACAAGATAAAGGCTTAGGGTGTGAAACATTTAGGGTTAATCATACATGGTAATGTTAAGTAATATATTTAGCGCATAGAGTTCTTATTCAGACACCTATTAATTATGCTTTCACTTTCACCTACCTTACATTTCAATTAGTCATTTCTATTTCTAGAATTAACTATTAGATGATTGTAAAACAAATTATCATCAATCACATTTCCCTTATCTCCAAAACTATTCAATTCATAAAAGAAATATAAGCACCATTAGAGTTTTCAACCTCAAATTATCAATAAAACATGAAAATGAGATTGAACCCACAATAGTAAATTCCTACAATAAGAAACACTTCGTTATATATCCAAATTCACCCATTTCTACACACCCTAAGCAAAAAAAAAATCACTCATTAATATCATGAATACTACCATGAAAACTTTGTTCCACTTCCACTTTGTAGTTTCACCAATTGAAATACAAGAATGAATGGTTCAAATGAGTAAAAACCAAGACCCTAGATCGTCGATTCCATTGAGTCCAGAATATTGATTACATTAAGATTCCACATATTGATGCAAAAACAACTATGAAGTAGAAAATGATAATCAAAAGAAGAAGAATAACAAGAAAAGTAAAGGATAAATAATGATACACAATGGCAGGAAACCTTAATAGAACCCTAAGGTGCACCAAACCAAAGGAACAGTTGGATTCATCCCGTCGAGCACCACGCTCTTACAAGGACATCAAGGATCCGAAGCCCTATAAAACCAAGGTTTATACATGGTTAGCAACCACTAGCTTACCAAAAGCTTAAAACTCAACAATGGAGTTTTAAAATTAATATTCATCAAAATCTAACCTCAAAATAAAGAATACTTAAGCTATTTATAGTGATAGACTAATTATAACACAATTATCCTTCATGGGCTTTTAATTGACTAAGAGAAAGTTGAAATGTGGAATATATCAAAGAGGGTGGTTGGCTACCATTGGAGAGGCAGTAGCCTTCATTAGGGAGGGAGGTTCACTATCCCTCCACTGCCCACTACCGTCTTCACAAGTGAGAGGCAAGGCAGTGGGGCTTGGAGTGCGGTTGGAGGGTTGTACGCCATTAACTTGGGCAGTTTGTTGTCCATTTGGGCGGTGCACACCATCCATACTAGTATGGGCGGTGACCGCCGTCCATACTAGTATGGCCGGTGATTCACTCTTGTTCCTCCCAGCTATCTTCCATATGAAATTATAAACTTCCTCCTTCAAGAAACCACCCAAAGTATCCTTGTGCATGAAAAATCCTTGCAACCTTTGGAGTTCTTTGGATTGACTCTGTATGAAGGGACTTGTAACTTACATAGGCGTAGGGATATTCATATCATACTATCCTTCTTTAAAAGAATTTTCCTCAAAATCGTACTTTCATCACGGTCAGTTGAAGGTGGGGTACACTTGGTATTCTCATGGAAGAACAACTTTTTAAGCATTTCCATTGATCCTCTCAAGAACTTGGAAAGGACCATCACCTCTCGGCATCAAATTCCCTTTGCATTTATCTGGAAACCTTTTTTTGTGAAAATGTGCCTATACCCAATCTCTGGGTTCCAACACTATCTTCTTCCTTGCTTTGTTGGACTTCCTCTCACTCTCTTGATTTCTCTTTTCAAGGTGGAATCATATATTTTCATGAAAATTCCTCATAGCTTGAGCTCTTTGTCTCCATCTAAGCTAACAATCACATCTTAAGACAAATGGGTTAGGTCTAAGGGGCTAAGTGGGTTAAATCCATAGACAACCTCAAATGGGGTCATGCCAATAGTGGATTGAACAACACAATTATAAAAAAATTCTACTAGAGGTAAATAGTCTTCCTATGAGGACATTTCCCTTTAAACATGGCTTTAATCATGGACACTAAGGTCCTATTAACCACTTTGGTTTTGCTGTTTTTTGGGTGGCATGACGTTGAAAACATCAACTTAGTGCCATACCAACCCCCCATTGTCTCCAAAAGTGACTAAGGAATTTGTAATCCCTATCACTTACTATAGATTGTGAGATCCCATTGAATTTTAACACATTTTCAACAAACAAAGATGCTACATGGGATGCATCATCATATTTATTGTAAGGGATAAAATAAGCCATCTTTGAAAATCAATCAACGATAATAAAGATGCTATCCTTTCCCCTCTTGGTTAAAGGCAAACCCAATACAAAATCCTTTGAGATGTTTATCCAAGGTCCTTGGGGTATGAGGAGAGGGGTATACAAACCATGTGGGATAAGTCTTGACATAGTATGTTTACATTCAACACATTGACCATAAATTTTTTCCATATCTCTTTGCATTTTTTTCCAATAAAATTGCTCCTCAAGAATTCCCAAGGTTTTACAAATGCCAAATGGCCCATCAATCCTCCATTATGTACCTCTCTCATAAATAATTCTCTCTATTAGCTCACCGGCACATAATCTTTTTCCTTCGAACAGAAGTCCATTAAATTTGGAATAAGGGGTAGTTAACCTATCCCTTATCCATCTTTCCCATTCCGCACATTTTTCAAAGATGTGGGAAAAATTGGGGCCTCGAGGTATAATGTCTTCATCATTTCAAAACCCACTAATTAAGAAGACAAGGTACTTATCAAGACATGCTTCCTTGAAAGGGCATCAGCCACCATATTATATTTTACCTTTTTGTAATGGATTACATAAGGGAAAGACTCTACAAACTCAATCCACTTGGTATGACTCTGATTTAGCTTACCTTTGGCTCGAAGGTGCTTCAAAGACTGGTGATTGGTCTAAACCACAAATTCCAGAGGCCATAGGTAGTGTTGCCAATTTTTCAGAGCCGAGATTAAAGAATAAAACTCAAGATCATGGGTTGAATAATTTTGGGTGGCACCTTTAAGCTTTTCACTAAGGTAAGAAATGGTCTTTTGGCCTTTCATTAACATGGCTCTAATGCCTACTCTACTATCATCATATTCAACCCCAAATGTTTTATCAAAATTGGGTAATTGCAACAAAGGAGTACAACTAAGCATATATTTGAAGGTCTCAAATACCTTTACTTGTTCAGCACCCCACAAAAAAGGTTTATCCTTTTGGATCACCTCGGTGAGAGGTTCTTCAATGGTGCTAAAACCCTTAATAAAACATCTATAAAAACTTGCCAAGCCATGAAATATTCTCATATCCTAAATAGACTTAGGGGTTGGCCAAGATTTAATAGCGTCAATGTTGGATTCATCGACCTCCACACCTCTTGAGCTTACAATAAATCCCAATAATACAACCTTATGGACACAAAAATAACATTTCTTAAAATTGGCATACAATTGTTCATTTCTAAGCACATCAAACACATTTTTCAAATGCTCCATGTGATCTTCTAGGGATTTTCTATAGACAAAGACATCACCAAAGTACACAACTACACACTTCCCAATAAAAGGCTTCATTACATGGTTCATTAGCCTCATAAATGTACTAAGAGTGTTGGTGAGTCCGTATGGCATAGCCATCCATTCATAGAGACCAAATATGGTCTTGAAGGAGATTTTCCACTCATCTCCCGGGTTCATCTGAATTTGGTGATAGCCGCTCCTCAAATTAATTTTTGATAACATACATAAACCATTTAATTCATCTAACATGTCATCCAAAAGAGGGATTGGGTGACGATACTTTACCACTATCTTGTTGGTAGCACAACAATAAACACCCATTTCCTATGAGCCATCCTTTTTGGGTACCAAAAGAAACGACACCAAACTTGGGCTCATACATTACTGACATAGCCCTTGTTGAGGTAGTCCTCAAATTACCTTTGTAATTCCTTAGTATCTTCCAGGTTGGTATAATTAAGCCAGCTTGTTGGTAAATTTAGAGCCCCGTATGAAGTCTATTTGATGTTCAATACCACGGATTGATGGCAACCCCTTTGGTAGATCTTCCGAAAAGATATCCTTGTAATCCTGCAAAACAAAGTAAATAGAATGGGGGAAAGAATAAATAGAGAGGTTGGTTTGTAAAACATAATCCTTATGTGTGATAAGGATAAATGGGCTTTGGTTCTCCACTTTCTCCATTATCTCCTTATAACTCCTCAAGAGAAACACCTTGCCTTTTCTGTTTAATCTCCTTTGCTTTTCACTTTTGTCCTTATGACTAACCCTTTTGGAAACATCTTCTCCTTTACTCTGTTTCTCCTTCAAGGCCTTTATTCGATCATAAATGGCACTTATTTGAGAGGGCGGTAGTGAGTAGAGTACATGTTTATGACCATCCTTCCTTAGGGAGTATGTATTTATTCTCCCATATTTGTTTGTTGACTGGTTGTCTTGTAAAGGTCTCCCAAATATTACATGACAAGCTTGCATGGGAACTATATCACATAAGATTTTCATTATGGTAGCTCCAAACTTTCAACTAGATCTTCCCTTGTCGATGTACTTTCATTTCTCCACATTTATTCAACCATTGGAGCTTATATGGAGTGGCATGCATGGTGGTGGTCAGCTTTATATAATCTACCATGGTGGCACTAGCAACATTGGCACAACTTTTTCTATCAACAATCAAGGTGCAAACATTGTCCTTGATAAGACATGTGGAATGGAAGAGTATCTCTTTGAATCGAATCATAGAGCCTTGCTAATCATTACGTGGAGAACCACAGTTTGGAATAGATATCTCTCCTTTTTTTGGTCATTCATCACTAACTGGTAGCCTCTTCCTTATCATGCCACTAGGAATCAAGATTTCTCTTTCCTCTCCTTCGGAGCCATACTCTTCTTCTTTATTTGTGGAATCACTTTCATTCGATTGAGGATCACTATCTTTACCTTTTTTATGAAATCGTGGTCCTTCATTTCTAACGGTCACATTTCTCATGTTTGGATACTCACTCGTTTTGTGTCCAAAGCCATTGCATTTGAAACATCGGAACCCTCTAGGTTTAG
>JBDJHY010213970.1:0-11347 GCA_039654485.1 Withania somnifera | reverse complement strand
TTTTTCTACTCTATAATAACTGTGTTTCTAATTGTTGGCCACTATTAGATGCAACTTTAGGCTTGCTAGGTTACTTGGATCCAATAATCTTGTGAGTGATCAAGAGTAGTAGGAGTGCATTTATTTTGGTAGTCATGATCGAGATTAATAACACAACTAGTTACAACGACATAATCGTATACGTAGTGCTTCGCTTGGGTAAATTAGGGAAGATAGCTATAATGCTTTTATGAGAGTTAACAACACAACTAAACAGGAGTAGTTTTCATTAATTAATTGGTGACTAACAGAAAATCAATCCCTAGTCATAATTTCTACCGTAGCTCAAAAATCAACAAAACAAGGACCTTTATTGAAGTCAATTCTTATACGCGCGTCTGTGTGTAAATCCATAACCCTAGTTCGAGTTATTCATTGATTGAGTAGAAATATATTCTTCTCTAGATTAACTGTGCATTAGTTAATTTTATCATTCTTAGTTTAATTACATTCTCAATTATATCTCTTCAAAATCTCCGCTTAAATAATAATTAGAATTAGTTTATTCCAATTAAACAGTTAATACAAGTCACTGTGGGTTCGACATTCGGCTCGCAAGAGCTACTATATTACTTGTATGACTGCGTACACTTGCATGTTCGTTTGGATGCAACAAACTCTCAAAGTAAGAAATTATTTTTTAGGGATGTTAGGAGGTATTTTGGGATGAGACATACTTGCTCTGCCTATGTATGTATGGGATGATCCAGTGATGTTTTTCGGATGTGGAATTAAGAGCCATCGTTGAACAATATCATGTTTTAGATGTTGGAGGTCATCATGGACCTATTCGGACCGCTCATAAGATACTTCAAAGTGTCTTTTATTTTCCATCCATTCATAAAGATGTCGTAGAGTTTTTTAAGGCATTTCATCAATGCCAATGCGTTGTGGTATAACTAAAAAGCAGTAGATGCCGATGAAACCAATACTTGAAGTTGAAATCTTTGATGTGTGGGTGTTGACTTCATGCGGCCGTTTTTGATCTTCCACATTTATAAATACATCCTTGTGGGACTTAAATATTTGTTGAAATTAGTGGAATAGGTCACCTTACCTAACAATATTGGTAAAAGTGTGAACTAATTTTTGAAGAATAATATTTTAACCCGATTTGGTACCCCCGAGCCATCATTAATGAAAGTGCAATGCATTTTTGTAAAAAAACTCTTTGAGGGATTTCTCACTAAGTATAGGGTCAAACACCGATTCAATAACCTGTAACATCCTCAAGCTAGTGGCCAAGTAGAGGTCTCGAACCGAGAAGTAAAGAACATTCTTAAGAAGGTTGTCAATTCCAACCGGGCGGATAGGTCAAAAGGGTTAGATGATGCCATTTAGGCGTATCGGTCCGCCTATAAAATCCCTAATAGTATGTCTTTTTTTCAAATGGTGTATGGGAAAGATTACCACCTTCCCACTGAACTAGAGCATCATTCTCATTGGGCTTTAATAAATCTCAATCTTGATTGGGACATGGTTGCCGAGAACTGTTTTCTCCACTTGAATGCCATGGATGAATTTAGATTGAGAGCATTTGAAAGCTCGGAGGTCTACAAAGAAAGGATGAAGAAGTGGCATGATACCAAGATTCTGAAAAGTAAGTTGTCTTGGGAGATGATGTGTTGTTGTACATTTCAAGGATGAAGCTATTCCTGAGCAAACAAAAATCATAGTGTTTAGGAACGTTCAAGGTATTGCAAGCTTTCCCTAGCGGCAGTTGAGCTAGGGGAAAATGATATTCACAACACTCACTCTCCCACCAAATGTCTCTTATTTCTCTACCACAAGAATCAACATTGTCATCCATCTTCATTTATTTATTTGATTATCGTTCACAAAAGGTTATAATGTTATCCTCATTTCAATAGAATTCATACATTCAAGTAGGAATATGAACTATAACATTATTTTTTGCTTGCCTAAACTAATGATATTCCTACTTTATCTGATGTGTATGCTTGCAAATTGAATCTATTGATATGAGGGTATTTTCTTGGGGTGGTGGTTGGTTCCCTATTATGAAATACAGTGTATTGTATCATGATTTGGTGACATATGTGCCTTGTTGTTGAATAGTTGTTTATCTTATCCCCTTGCCCAAAAAGTCTATGCATTGATTGTTATTAGGTGTTGGTATAGAGGGTGTTGATTCGAATTTCTTCAAAAAGTAAGGGTGGGGATGGGTTGTTGAAAAATTGAATTTGACTATTCAAATTCCATTGAGGTGGTCACTGTCATCTTTCAATAAGGGTTTTGTTGCTATAAGTTCCTCAGCATCGTCTTAGCTGGCGGAGCACTTCCTAGATAGTGCTCACTCAATAAATAAACATTTCACTGAATTCTAACTCCTTCTACATTTTGATTTTATATTTTGAATCACTATGGTACCAAAGAAGTCAATATCCACAAAACCAAGGACTAAGAGAATTTTTATCCAAGGAACCAAACCTGTCTTAGGAAAACCCACACCGAGTCCAACCACCCTAGGGATGGGAAAAGAGCCAATTGAGGGATGAGACCTCAGAGTCCTCTGACTTGGAAGTACCAATTTAGGCTCCACCACTACATTCTCCTACTTTTAAGACCTCTTCACCATATCTCGTTAGTTTGTCAGACTCAGAAAATAGTGAAAAAAGTCGAAGAGGCAACCATACCTATACACACACCACTATCCACCCCTGAGACTTCTTTAAAATATTAGGAGGCAAACAACACATGTCTGAACCAAGGCTAAAAGAAAGGAAAACCGTTTTATTGTAATTGGGTTGAAAACATTAATTGAAGATAAGAGACTATCCTTATCCGGGCTAGAGGAATCTATCTTGGAAAAAATTAATCAATAGTTCTTCCAATGGTACACAAAATTGCTACTAAAGATTGTTTCAACTTGGGTATGTGAGTTCAATTACGCCTATACCAAGGCGCTGCTAGAAAAGAAGAAAAAGAAAGCGGAACCGGCATCATATTCAACCTTTGTGAGGCTGTGGGGGGTTGAAGATCATTATAGCTGTGATGATATCATCGAGGTGTAGGCCACGACCTATGGAGGTAATCATTATCTTGCTCATAAATTGACTGGTACATTGGACAAATGGAAAGGATGGTTGGTCAGTTAATGAGCAGCGGACCCCTCTTTAGATTCAAAGAGGTGTCCAAATCAAAAAATGGTTTACTCATGACATGGCCTGATATTGGGTTGCTTTGGTTTGTGCCAACCTCGCACTGTCCCTCAATGAGTCCGTTGTGCATTTTCAGTAGGTTGTAATGATTGGGTCCATCATTGATAGAGAGTCTATTAATGTCGGGACTATTATTCTTGATGAGAATGAAACTTTCTTTTCCATGCCATATTTTAGAATTGTATCATAAGGTATAGGTTCCCCCAACTAAGGAGGTCGATATTGAGTTTGAGGTGGTATGCAGAGTCGACTTTATTAGGATCGAGCAAGAGATGTAGGATGAGCTGCATCGATAGTCGGGGTTTGCTGATGAGTTTGCAACTAGTTATACAAATATTTCTAGTGAGCCTGTATACCCGGACTTACCAACTGCTGAAGCTTATATGCCAACATCCACTCGTTGTGGCAACGAGGGGTTTTTTTCTGTAAGGATGTTCTACCTATTTTAGTAGACCCTCCTCCTATTCCCTTCGCAGTTCCCTCAGCGAGTAGTCCCACAAAGATTCCACACTTCTATTCACCTCCACCAGTCTGTCCACCACTAGCCCGCCCCATAATCTTTTAGGGCATGGCAGGACCAAGAGACCAGCCTCAATTGATCAATCTTAGGTGACTCCTGAAATGATTATACAGATCGACCAAGTGGACTTAGCAGCAAAGCTACAGTCTATCCGAATTGAGCGTGACATGGGTGTATTGGTCATGACTTGGGTTAATGCAGCAGATGAAATAGCTCACCAGTAGTGTGCAAAGCTATGGATCATGCCTCAAGGATTTTGGGGCTACATTGAGATAGGGCCAGAAGGTCCACGATAGGGGTTCTAGGATTACACAGGTGGTGTTACACGAGATGATTGACACTTTTTCTAAGTTATAAGTTGATTTGGATACCATCATTGCAAATAACTTGACTTAGGTATTCATGGCCCCACCTTTATCTGACCCCCATATGCTGAGGAGTTACGTCGGAATGTACACACTGGCTTCCAGTACATATTAAGGTTGCAATTACGGCCGACAATCATATTGATGTCTTTGATAACTTTAACTATTTGGATTCTCAGATGCTTGCTGATTTAATGGCACGTACTATTCAGGTTCATTTGATGATTGGCTCTAGATGGAGCATGACTGGTGAGGACACCTTTGACCAGAACACCGCACTAGCTGACGATGCCCCACCTCCTTCACAGGCTTGAGCCATTAGACAACCCTCTACTCCCTTTCCTTACTTTTTTTTTACTTTTTTCATTAGGGAAAAATACATATCTTTTGTTGGGGGAGGGGGGTAGTTTATATTAATTGATGGTTTGTAATCTTCAAACTTTTTTCTTGTCCTTTAATTAGATTATGTTAATGGAAATTGTTGATTCAATTAGTATAATTTATAGTTTGTTTGATGCTTTTAGTTATATTTGATAGTGTTGTTAATTATTTATATAGTTATTTTAGTTTTCTCTTATTTTTATTTCTTAGTGTTTTTACGTAAGCAAATAGTAGAAAGTTCCATTCTTGAACCCATTATCTATTTTGCACCCTTAATATCTGTGCATTTTGGTGGGTGTGTTTTTAATGATTGAGTTTTAAATGCCAGTTGTTTAAATTAAACATGTATTTTTTCTTTTAATGTAAGGGTGACCATATGGATCAACCAAACATTTTTTCCATGATAACTTTTATCTTTCATAGACTTTGTGCTCATTAGTAATGGTGTGTAATTAGTGAGTCTCACCTATTGAAGGATCAAATTTGTGCACCTAAAATGAGTGGAATTCCATGAGTGGTGAGGATTTGCATTGATTTCATGACATGCGCACCACTAGAAATTGCCTAGTAAATCTTTGTTGCATGATGAATGGGATGGAGTGAATATATAACATTAAGCATTTGACTGAGAGAGCCCTTTGATTAACCTACTTATAAACCCACCTAATTGTGAGGAGAGCAATCAAATTTTACACACTTTGAGCCTTGGACTTCCTTTGAGAGTGACAGTCCAAGACATAATCCATTTTATTGATTATATCCTGTGATTTGATCCCCTAACGAATCTTGACTAGGCCTGATACCTAAGTTGGGGTTGTTAATAGTGGAATAAAGGGTGACATGATAGGGAAGAGGAGAAATTACAAACTTGAAATGATCAAACCAAAGAAAGGGTCCATAGATAGAAACTTCCCAAATGGTAAGTTGATAAAGAAGTTGCCTAGTGCATCACTCGTAGCCTTAATCTTAGCCTAAAATTCAAACCATAAAAAGTACGTTGTGATCTTCATTCATATCCCATTAGAATTATACCTTGGAAAATGCTGCCTAAGAATCCTATCATTCTACAAAGAAGGCGGCCAACCAGGGACACAATGGACTGCCATCTAAGATGATGGTGAGTTATTTAGGCTGCCGTTGCAGGAATTCAAGAATAAAAAGTGATTTTTTTGAGATGTATATAAATAGATTCCTCAAAATATTTTCAGATAGAGAAATAGAGAGAGAAAAGTGACAAAGTTTCAACCATGTATAAAAGAAAGAAGAATGAACAAATCTTTGGTGAGTTAAATTCATCTTCAAGTTAGCTTTAGTTCCTAAATTAAGAGTTATTTTACTGTTTTTGTGGAAATTTTTGAGCTTTAAACTTGGAAACATGTTTGACTATGTACCACTTAATGATAATTATTTTTTTAATTTAGTCATGTATAACTAATCTCTTATACTTGGGAATGTGTTGAATGATATGTAGTAGTTAATGGCTATAGGTGATGGGTTTTTGAAAAATAATTATGCCTAGGTGTTGGGTCTATTTTTGGGTTCATCTTCTTTTATTGAAATGGATGTTGCAAACTCTAATTTGATGTTTAGCCAATGTAGTTTCCATGAGAGTGGAGTTATTCTTGAAAAGCCAAATGTAGCCTTGGGTTGGGGGCATCCCACCTAATAAGCATACTAGAGATAGTTGCTAGATAGTGAAACAAAAGGTTTTGAATAATTGTTTGTTCATTCTTTGGAGAAATTGTCCTGAATACTATAAAAAATATAATAGAGTTTTTTAATTGTTCTTTTTTTTGACCTAGTTTAAGTAAAATTAATGTGTAAAAATTATATCAAATTCTCCATCACATTTGCCTCTACTTAATCATATCTAAGGACATTCCCAAGTAATCCTATCCTGATAAGTAAAATCAAGTTACAAACCAACAATATTTTGGCAATGTGAAAATATCAAATTCATATATTTAGGAAACCCCCATTCCCCATTTTTTACTTTTCCCTTTTATTGAAGTTAACTAGAATTAACTAGTGAACTTTCACACCACTATGAATATTGGCTAATTCAGTCCCCGTGAATTCGATCCTGACTCTTCTTTGGGTAATTATACTTGCCAAAGATCGCGTACACTTATTGATTGGTTTCGAGGTGTAATTTGGTGTTATCAATTTATAACCTATCAAGATATATAGCCTGATAATACCCTAGAGGATCCACTAAGTCTAAGTTGATGCTTTAAAGGACTGAGCATAATCCTATGGTGCCATATAGTTTTTGAATTGGTGTACGCTGAACCCTTATCCTCTCGGTACTAATAATACTCCCAATACTAAAAACTAACTGAATGCCCATGAAAAGATTGGTGGGGAACTATTTTAGCACCCAACTAACTTTGTGAATTTACAGATTGTTTGTAAAATCTATTGCCTTTTAAAACTTGTATTTTCTATTAAATTCATATGATTACTAACTAAGCCTGATTTACAGGTATAAAGAGCAACTAAAACATTTTGATTTCTTGAGCTGGGCTTAAATATTAATAAGAAAAATATCAATTTCAATTCACTGAAAACACTAAATCATGAGTTTTACAACTAAAGCATGAGACATTGTAATCAATTTATTAAAATCATACGAATTTGATTAGAATTCATTAGAACGTGCAATGCGAATTTGATTAGAATTCATTAGAACGTGCAATTGAATCATGAAAAACTGTCTTAATCATGGAAACATGCATAACTAATATGATATATGATGAAAAACCTATTAGACATGCATTTTCACAATTATGAGAATTTACCTTAACTTTGAAAAAACTAAATTTTACCTAAAACTGGAGGATTTGGAACCAAGGGTGGAAGACACCCTAATGAAGTCCCATATACCTAAATTTGAGCCTTAGTACTAAATTCTTTATAAAGTTCTTGAGCATTTGAGGAATCCTAGGTTTTCTACGAAGAGATCTCGAGTGTAATATCTTTTGAGATTGAAAAATTATGATGAAAAGTATAACTTAGGGTTTTATATTAAGCCCTAGTGAAGAGATAAATGTAAAGGTTTAGTATAAGAATTACAAAGGAAATACTAAAAGCGTCCCAATACATGGTGAAGCCTTCACCCTCCAAGATGAAATTAAAAAATAGGAGCAGAAGTGAATAACGATTTGAACTTTTGACATATCTCCTCACCCTCATCCGACAACTAAAAATCCACATTCTTTTGAGTCAACCTAGTCCGTGGAGCTTCAATCAATGATAAACCATACACAAATCCCAATATTACTCGACTAGACCCATAAAACTATGAATCTTAATTTTTGAAAGTAGACCTCATCCAATCCCTCATGGTTGTAATATTGGTTGGATCGACCATGGTACCCCCATTAGACACTACATGTACCGAAGAACTCAACCAAAAATCACAATTAAAGAACATAGTATATAGCTACTCATCATGCAATCTTTAAATCAAATCCTTCAAATGTCAAACATGATCTTCCCTGGTCTTGGAATGAACCAAGATATCATCAATGAACACAATAACAAAGGAACAAAGATTTAAATAGAACACATTGTTCATCAACTCCATGAGTGCAACTGGCCATTAGTAAGCCAAAAAACATCACCAAAAACCAATAATTGCCATACCTACTTCAAAAGGTTGTCTTAGGAATATCCGATAGCCTAATACTCAACTAGCGTTATCCACACCTCAAATAAATCTTAGAAAAGATAGAAACATGCTAAGTTTGATCAAACAAGTTATCAGTACAAGGCGATGGGTAAGCGTTTAACATCACCTTATTCAAATATTGATAATATATATATGCATGGAACCATACTTATTCTTTACAAGAAAGACAGGTGCACTCCAAGGTGAAAAACTAGGACAAATGAAACCTTAAATAAGAAAGACCTGTAAATAATCCTTCAATTCCTTATACTCAGCAGAAACTAGGTGGTAGGGGGAATAGAAATGGCCTTAGTGACAAATTAAATAAATACCAAAATCAATATATCTATCTGGATGAACATCACAAGGTTAGTCAGAAATACTTCAACAAGCTACCTAACTACAGGTACATACTCTAAGGAAGGTGAATCAACACTAACATCATATATGTAAGAAACATAAAGTAATAGTCTTGAAATGAAAATACAAGATAGAATGATACAGAAAAATCTAAACCATACATAGAATAACATCAAAATCAACCATATCTAGCAAAATCAAATCTACCCAGTTACTATACCTCGATAAGACAATAAGATTGGATCGATACACCCAATCCACCATTGAGGAATCACCCACAAGACTAGACACTCGAATGGGTATATACAGTGACAAAAAACATATATAAAAACCCCCAAAAAAATATATCAAAACATATAATTAAGTAGATCACGGATAAAAAAACAGATGCAGGTCGAAGGAAAATAGGACCAGCACTTGTGATTAATGCATTAGATGACTCTGTCATAAGCCTCCTAAAGAATATATGACATTGATTTCTCCACATATAGGATGAGATATAGCATGAAATACACCTTTACCATTATGATATGTACCTTTAAAGTATGTGCACCCCTATCTTTCCACTCTCCCCCTCTACATCTGTTCAAAGGATCCAGTGCTCTAGATGTAGTATGCACAGTCTATGATGCCTCATTTGTTCCTGTTGAGGACACAACCTCACAAGATCACCCAAATCTTCACAACAATAATAATCTTAGGTAATATATGGATGAACTCTAAGCCGACTAGCTAGTGTCAGAAGTCTGTAAAGCCTCCTAAAAAGGACAAGAATAATGAAAATAGATACTATCATGGAATAAAACCCTACCTCCATATGAAGCACCAAAAAATTGCCCGTGTGGACAAGGTCTCTTGCCAGTCGAATCCCTAAACACATCTCTGCTTAACTGCTTGAATCTCCAGGTAGCCTCGATAACACTCTGAATAGTATCCCCCACTAACTAGGAGTCCTGAAATGCTGCAAAACATAGAAGAAAAGTCAACCTTATCATAAAACTTATGATTTTTCTCTCGCTTATCTAGAAATACGGCAAACAAAAGCTTTGAAAAGGTGTAGAAATAGGCCTCATACATGAAATCGATATTACCCACCTAATATAACTTATAAAATTGATGAATGAAGACATTTATCACACTATGAGGCACAAATCTATCTATGAAGGATCTAGAAAACATCTTCCAATTCATGGGAAGAGACCCAACTGACCTAGAATAAACAGGGGCATGCTGCTATTATCTAACCGTCCTACACAACTATAATATTATATAATTGACTCTTTGAGTCTGATCTAATCCAATAATATGGATGAACTCATGGCATGTATCAAAAAATACATCATAAGTATACTAATCCTACCCACCATGATATTATAGTGGGTCCATCTTCATGAATCTCTCATACATACCTTGCTACTCATCTGATACCTCAGCAATGACTTTATCCGTAACCCCAACCCCTCGAATATGAATAACATAAACCCTCTATGCAATCAGTGGTCATCCCATCTTCCTCTAAACCAGTGGTGGCTGCCTTGCTAGAACCTAAACTACTGCTGGTTGGCGAACCAAAACTGCTAGTGGCTAGCCAACCAGATTATAGACAATAGAATAGTCAACTACCCTGAGGTCTCTTCCCTTGCTCATAGCTGTTAACCGTGCTGCGTATCATCCTGTGTAGAACTATCCAACACCTTTAGGAACCTGAGTAGTGTGTTCTTCAATAGTAGTACTGTTATATACTCATAAGGAACCTTCCCCTTATCTATCATAATCTCAGGCTTTGAGGAGGTGCTATGGCACGTCCTCTGACTGGGGATACTCCTCTAACTCTAGTCATGCCCTTACCTTTACCTAAGGAAGTGGTCTAGGGAATGTATTCTCATCTGTATAAGCTATAGTAGTGGTCCTCACTTTTAGTCGAATAAAAGAAACTACAATGCTAGACAAGAAGAAAAGAATGAAAAAATATATTTTCCAAGAGGATAAGTTACAAACGTCTTAGTACCGATCTTTGAGACTTTACTAAACTTGGATTTTGTATAGTGGGACCTACAAACCTATTGCTCTGATACCAACTTATCAATACCCGAAATCCAATCATGATGGAACCTATCTTTCTACCATAATAGGCCATCCAAAATTAATAACGAGTAAAAAAATTATCTAATAACCGCAAAAGTAATAAATAATAGTAAAAAACTATAGGGATTAAAATTAAATATCCAAAACTATACCCAAAGACAAGTTTCCATTGTACATAGCCTCTATTTAGGAATATATACAAGTTTTTGCAAAGAGTAATGACATTGCAAATTAATGAAAGAAGGTATTCGACAACTATTTGAAGACCTAAAGCTAACTTTTAATGTCTTGACCTAGTGTTTCTGGAGTGAAAAAAAGGATTACTCAAGATGACTCGGGCATAGTACCTGCACAAAAGTGCAGAAAAAACAAAGGTGAGTATATGACAGGTACTCAATAGCATCCTCGGCTGGTCCTAACATAAAGAGATGACGAAAACTCCTAACATCCAATAACTACAATCTATACAAAGTTCATATGCATCAACCTTAGCAACAATGCAAGTCTAAGATATACAAAAATTTGAAAAAGTAGCAGATATTCATGAATCCAGCAATGAGGTAATAATTTTAAATTGTAATGACCCTTCAGGTCATTTATGATAAATACATAGTGTCTTGCATCCTAGGGAATTTTGGTAGTTGCTCCAAGTCATTTATGACTTTCTGGGATCGATAGTTCGGATCCCTGGCAACTCGGTCGAGAATTATCTCAAATTTTGTGTTTTAAAGCCTTAAATTTA
>JBDJHY010213935.1:0-11348 GCA_039654485.1 Withania somnifera | reverse complement strand
ATAAAAAATGCAACGATGTGGTTTTATTTGGTCAACGAGGTCGAGGTGGGGAGTATTCACTTCATAATCAAAATCATTCCTAACTTTACCCAGGTACCAATCTGGAGGAATGTATGTTCTATTTAACTTGAAATAAAAAAATTTATCCTTCCACTAGATATTTTTGGAAGGATTTATAATCCGAAATTACAGGTAGGAGAAAAAAAGTACCACCCTTTTGAGAGTGCAAAACTTTTAATTGAGAAAACAATTTCTAAAAAGTTCTACAGAGGTTTCTACACCTATTTTGGAACAAGAAATTTGAAACCCTATAATGGTACGCATGGCGTTAGGAACTAACTGCGCGAGGGTTAAGTTATAACATAGCAGTAGGTTAGTTAACAGGGGAAATAGGGGAAAACTAACCCAACTATAATATATTCAAAATACATAACGCAGTATCCTACTAGGGGTAAACAAACCCTGTCACAAGGGCGAGGAATTGTGAATTCAAAATTAGAAGGGAAATGGTGTTCCCTTAAAAACGGTAATAGAGTTTTCGCAGTTAAACTACTTGTGGCTCTTTGGACCAATAAATCATGAACATCAAAAACATGTTGGGGCATGTTCAAAAATTGAGAGTCAGGGTCATCGCTGCCCACGCGATAGACCTTTACCTCATACATACCAGAAGGGGGAGTAGTGTAAGAAGAAGACATACTTACTGGTTAGGTAAACTAAGGAAGGAACGAATGAAAGAAGCTGTGGAAGAAATGAAAGGAAAAAGAACAAAGAGTAAAAGTTGCAGAAAAAGCTAGAATAGCGGAAAGAAGAATTAAAACAGACAGTTATAGCTTGAAATAATAAATTCAAAATTCCCAATTATTACAAATAAATGGGAAAATGGAAAATTAAAGAACGCAATCATAATGACGGTGTTATGAAGCTATGGTACGTTGAATCTCGCGTATTACCCAGGTACAACTGTACCAAGGTTAACGCGGTAATCGAGGAGATGATGAAACGTGTAAGGCGAGAGGGGGAACAAATCGAAATGACAGAAATGAAAAGGCAGGAAAACCAAACGAGGTAAAATCCCGTCATTTCCACTCCATAAAGAGTATCCAGTGTGATATATTGACTTCACGTCCCTGGTACTAAACTCGTCCTGACCTTACAGGGTCAAGAGAAAATTATACCAACCTAATAAGTATATGAATCATATTAACCTCGGTCTATACTACCTAGGCAAACTTAGGATCACGAAAAACTATCCATCTCAAACGAATGGTATCGACTAAAGAAATCAGGTCGCAGATAACCACTTCGGTCATGTCACCTCAGATATAAACATGCTGAAGTAGCTTTTAACAGGTGCATAGTTCACCTCGGTATGTATTACCTCAGCACACTTCATACTTTAAAAAAAATCTCAGAGGTCCCAGAAAAGGGGTCTAACCTCGACCAAACCACCTTGTTTCCAAAAGCCATTTCAATGAATAACGCCTAAAAAAATTAGTTCATCTCTACTCTATTGATTCAGTCGAATAGTGTAAACACATATCTCGACTTTCGGATAGGGGACTACTGTACAATAATGGTATTAATTACCATTAATACTATCGAATACCGGCAGTAATTAAATAATTACTATTAATATGTTTAAAGTGACAATAACCTCTTGGGAGGTTACTCCCCATTTATAGCGCTCACTAAGTAACAGTTACATGAGACAAAGATATAAAGTAGAAAGAAGGATGCAAAGGCACACTCACTTTATTATTGCAAGGAATATACAGATAATTTTCTAAAGCTTATTACTAACTTAAGTATCGGAGAGTTTACCCCGGGGACCACCCTGAACTTTGTTTTGCAGGTGCCTATCCAAAATTCATTGCTATAATTCATTGTTGTGAGGTAAATTTAGTAGGGTAGTTATTGGTGATCTTTTGAGAATTATCAAGATAGATTCACTAATAACTTATGTGCATATAATAGTTATCTGATCTGTAAACTAATAACCAAGCACCATACTTAGTATGCTGAATTTAAAAACTACCGTTCTTAGTATCCTGAATTTTAAATATAGCACTAAAATACTACCAAGTGTCAAACTAATTGTATTAATTTTAATACATGAAAAAATCACCTTCTAACAAAAATCAAACGATCTCTCTGTGTTCTGTAATCCACATCCATTTTAAGTCTTTATCCTTCACTTTTTGGGTGCTGCAATAATGGTAGGGGACAGAGTGCTAATATAGTGATCGAGGTCAGCCAATCTGAGCTGTGAATAAAAGAAAAAGAGTCTTACGCACTATCACCATGTACAAAAGTATTCACTTAGTGTGAGACTCTTAACAGCAAGGAGTCATTCTTTCATTTTACGTGTGACATATCTTTTTAAGTAGGTATTATAATTTCAAAATAATTTTTGTCCTTAAAATAATTTAATTTTAAATCTTATTTTATTTTATTTAAATTTTATTTTATACTTAATGATATGATTTTGTAACCATAAAAAATATTTAGCATGTTATACACAAATTTTTTTAAATTTCGTCCGTGATCAAATCCGATCACATAAATTGGAGGGGGAAATTTCCAGTGAAAACACTTGTCTGATGTTGGTTTTTTGGTGACCTGATTGTTTAATATTTTAGATTGTCAGCACTTAAATTTAATCTTTTTTCCTCTATATTTACCTCGTGTTGAGCTGTTAGCGTTTACCTTTTCTTTTTTCCCTCACAGGCTGGAAAAGAGTTGTTGGTACTTGTATGGAAGATTCTTGAGATGTGTATGGAAGATTCTTGAGATGTAAGATATTCCCTGTACATGCTCTCTTTGTCTTGCTCTGTCTCATTTATTAGTCTTGTTGCTTCCTAATGAGCTTTTTGTCATTTAGTTCGAGAGGAAGAGATAGGGAGCTACAGATGTACAACAGTAAAGGGATTGGTGGAAACGAAAAGCATGACGCTTCTGGAGGATTCGATACTTGAGCAATATAAGAAGAGGAAAAGGGTCAAATTTCGAGCAAATTTGTCCTTCTAATTTGCGAAAATGATCAATTTAATTTTTATTAATAAAAGTACCTTCGTCATTACGGAAGTAATTCAAATATACTCTTTCACAGTTGTTCAAGGTGAATGCTTAAATTTATATGGTATTAACATTTAGCGATGTGAACACGATGTGACACGGTACATCATTGCTGCAATTCATCGCCTCCACTTCTTCCATACTAGGCCTTGACTAGTAACACTGAAATTTTGAACGAAGAAAAGGTGACAAAATTGATTAGATCAAGACTAGTATTTAATTAATTGATGATTAAGCTAATTAAAAAAATAAAATATATTTTTAAAAATTTTTAAACTTCATAAAAATATAAAAAAGCCCAAAATCATTTGAAATTCAAAGAGATAAATTCTCTTGTTGTAATGACCCGCTCGGTTATTTTTTTGTCTTTCGTTTTTTTCTGTGCTTAGAGCTGTTTGGTAGTTGCCCCAAGTCGTTTATGACTTGCTGGAACCAGTAACTCGCGGCCCTGGTGACTCGCTTGCGTGTTATCTCAGTTTCCCTATTTTGAAGTTTCAGTTGTGAAACAGTGAAACTTGAGAGTGAAATAGTAGTAAACGCACTCAGAATCGAATTTCGGCAATTCCATTAGCTCCGGAATACCGACTTTTGTCTAGATGGACCTTAAGTCTGTGTCCTAGGCTTTTCGTTTTAAGTTGGGTTGTTTTGTAGAATTTCAGCCCAAAATGTTTGGGTTGTATTGTATGAAATTCAGTCCAACCGAATCTCATTCTTGGGCCTAGCTCACGCGATCGCGTGAGCAAGGGCCTGACAGTATATAAACCCCAACCTCGAAATTTCAGATCATTTCCCTCATTTTCAATTTTTGTTCTTCTCCGTCCAGGCTACTATTGAGTTCTAAAACTCGCCTAAATTGAAGGAAAGTCCTTCCCCATGCTCACCCTTGTCTCCCCTCGTGTTAGTAAGTTATTTTCTCTTTCGTTTTCCCATGAAAATGGTAGTTGTTCACCATTGTTAAAACTTGATTGAGTGTAGCTGTTTTATCCTTATTCTCCCACTTGGATTATTGTTCAATTCTTAAATTCTAGCTGGTTAATGCTCTGTGGTGTATTTTTCACCCAAAATGTGCTTTGGGTTTGTTAGATTTGGACTCCTGATGTTCGTATTAGACCTCTCAGAGTTTTCCCTTTTTTGAAAAGGTCGTTGCAGATCACAGACCGCCCTAGTGGCCCGAGGTTGCCTTAGCGAGGTCGCACTAATGAAGTCACCTTGGCATGGTTGCACTAGCGAGGTCACCTTGGCGAGGTCGCACTGGCGAGGTCCGCCCAAGCGGCCCCCTGCCCTCTCTAAATAGGGCTTCACCCTTTCATTCTAGCTTATTGTCATTACGTTTTCATCCTCTCCTTGAGCTTATTTTTGGACCACGAGTCGCACCAATATATTTAGTTTGTGTTGCCGGACTGCGGGGCCCACTTCTCAACCCGGGTTGCTAATTGCAATATGGATCTTTTCATGCATATTTTGACCCCTGGGCTTGTATTGTGTATAGTTTTGGGTGATATCGATCGTGTTGGAGTTTTGGATCTTCGATGTGCGCACTCGAGGATTCCCTCCTGCGTCCAAGTAGGCTAGGTTTACCTTGTACATTGTAGACTGGATTGATAATATTATGCTTGTGACATGGCTAGCAGTGTGGGCTGGGTTATTTAGGTTTATCCCCGATTCTTCGCTAATATTCTTGTTGGATTCTAGGGGCCTATGAGAGGGCATAGAGGGTGAAGGGTTGTATGCCCGGGTCTTGGCCCATAGTGCGGAGGCCACTGACCCCGGGAATTATTTTAGATGTTATGCGAAGAGTGCGGTGAGATGAGCTCTTAGCTAGTGGCCTTTAGCCAATCTTAGACTCCGTTTACTTTCCGCTTTCGTTGTTATTCATTTTATTGTTGCTATTGTATTAACACTCTTACATATATTTATTGTTGGTCTAGAGACTTGGCACTGATTTGGTGAGGTTGAGGCTCGATTATTGACACTGACAGGGGGTGTGCATCCAATATTGTTATCGACATTGACAGGGAGTGTGTGTCCGATATTGTTATTGACACTGAAAGGGAGTGTGTATCCGATGTTGTTATTGACACTAACAGGAGGTGTATGTCCAAATTTGTTATTGACGCTGAAAGGGAGTGTGTGTCCAATTTTGATTACTGGAACTGACAAGGGGGTGTGTGCCCGAGGTTGATACTATTCTACTTTACTTTCCTGCGCCTCTGTATATTTCCTTAGGTATGGTGTGTGCTCACTAGGCTTAAGGGGGAAGTCACGATGGGTTTTGATATGTTATTTGTGCTTACTGGTGGGATGGGGCGCCAGGTAGGTTTTGCTGTTCTGTTTGTACTTACCGGTGGTATGGGATATTGGTAGGTTTTTGTGTGTTTACTTTTATTTCGCATTTAGTCGTATCCTTCTATTCGATCCTTATTCGTGGTTCATGCATACATGGTATTATGATTAGTGGGGTTTGAATGAACTGGAGCACAGGTATGTTTCCTTACTTTGTTTTGGCTTTGGATCTAAGACTCTGTAGTCTGTATCTACCATGTTTAATTCCTGTAGTTCTATACTGTTCGATATCCTACTCTTCTGCTTATTATTAGTTTTACTGCTTCTTTTACGATTTCTTACTATTATCGATATGTTTTACTTCCTCGCCTTATTACTTACAATTTATTTTTAACCTAGTCGGCCGATGATTTCTACTTGGTACCTTGTTTTGTACTTATGTTGTACTTTTATATCTTTTTTTTTTTGTGGTACAGATACTGACAGGGGTTATCAGCGATGCCGTGATCGTACGGAGTAAACCTTGCCGATTTGTGGAGATTATGGTGAGATTTTTCGTCCGAGCCGAACGTGATTTCCTTGACTCTGGCTTGCTTTATTCGGTCCACAGGAAACCCTGCATTTTATTATCTTTTAGGGGATTTGTATTTTATATCTTTCCCGTATTCTGTATAGTAGCTCCACATGCTTCTGACACCAGGTTTTGAGATTCGGGTTTTGTATGATTTCCCTAGTGGATTTCGTTATTATATATTGTTTATGCTTCCCTTTGCAGCATTGGTCAATTTTAGAGCTTATAGCCCATTGCACGTAGCTCCTTGATGTAGGGTAAGGCTTGTCTACAGGAGGGTTGTAGACGCCAGCACGACTTGAGATTTTGGGTCATAACAATTGTATATATTTATTACATTTTAGTGAGTCGTCATTCACTCATCCCTTCAAAAACCATTTATAGTTTTCAACTACAGACTTTCAAACTTCTTCTTCTCTATAAAAACTTGTTTCTTGATGAGAAAATCCTCAGAAACTCCACTATTAGGGTTTCAAATCCACAACAACTTCACAACAACCATTAAGGTTTCATACTAGATTAAAGTTTCTTCACCTTTAAGAAATTCCACATCAACCACAACAACCATTAGGGTTTCACACTAAACTAAGATTTCCTTTTTTTTTTCACTTTTAGTAATTCCACAGCAACCACGACACTGTTGCTATCTTCTTCATTGTTCATACTCAACTAGGGTTTCTTCGATTTTCGAATGTATGTAGTACTTTTCTCTTTTCTCGGGTTTATATTTTATGTTTTAGATGAAAAATGGTGTTTTATGTTAAAGAAGAAGATAATAAATGGGTCTTAAAAAAATAAAAATGCTGTTGAAAATAGTTTTTTAAGCCTATTTGTCGCTTGTATTTTTGAAGTAAATGGTGTTACAAAGTAGAAGAAGAGAAGAACATGGGTTTTGAAAAAAATAAAAATGTTGTGTTGTTGAAGTAAATGGTGCTTTAAAGAAGTCTATTTTTTATTTTGTGTTGTGCTTTTTGATTGTCCATGGTGTTTTATGCCAAAGAAGAAGAAGATGAATGTGGCTATTAAAAAAACGCAACTGCTAAATTTTCATACAATAATTGCTGGAACTGCAGCAGCTGCTGAGATCTATTCAGCAACTACTAAAAAGTATTCAGCAGCTGCGAGATCTATTCAGCAAGTGCTGAATGCAGTAGTCACTAAAACTATAGAATTATCACAAGATTTAATACAATTAACATTAATGGTACCATTTATCAAATATGATTTCACATTATTGTGTTTTCTTCCTATGGATATGAATTTATCACTGTAATAATGGTTTTGTACTCTATCAATTGCAAAGGTGCTATCAGAATAAATTAAAAAAAAATTATTTTTTAAAAATAAGGTATTTGAAATAATAAATCTCATCCCTCAAAGTAAATATATAACTAGTAATAGATCAAGAATCACCAGATAATATATTCCCATCGACATTAAAAAAGCCTTAAGTACAGCAAGATATTGTTTATAAAACAAACTGCAAGTTCTTGTTTCAACTAAATACTATCATAATTCAAGTAATAGTTGTCAATGTTAATTATCTGACTTGTTTATGAGCTTGCTAACTACTCCTATTGCATATGCAATATCATGCTTAGTGCAATCAATTGCATATCTCAAACTTTCAACTATGCTAGAATATTTCTTTTGATTTATAACATTAATTTCACTTTCAATATAAAACAAGTGATCACTATAATCAAAAGGATAACATGCTTGCAATCAAGGAAATTGTATTTTTTTTTAAATCTTCTCAATATATTGTAACTGGTCAAGAAAATTTTCATTACGTGGTCTAGTAATTTTTATTCTAAATTTTCCTAACTAAAATCTTTCATATTAAAGTGGCTTCTAAAAATATTTTTAGTTTCTTCAATAACATTCAATTTAGAGTTAAAGATCAATAAATCATTAACATAAATAAAAATAATAATATGTAAATTATTTCAAGACTTATGATATATTCACTTATCACACTCATTTATATTAAAGTCATTTTCAATTATGCAGTAATTAAACTTTTCATGTCATTACTTTGGTGTTTGTTTCAAACCATATAGGAATTTAGTGATTTACTTACTCGGGTTCTTTTATTAAATTTCTTCATTTAGTCTCCATTTAAAAAAGCACTTTGTACATTCATTTGATGAATTTGTAAATCAACAATTACAACAATAGCAATTAAAGTCTAATGGATCAATTTTTAGTCATAAAAAAAAGTATCAAAATACGTTAGGCCTTCTAGTTGCTTAAAACCTTTTGCAACTAGTCTACCCTTATATTTATTAATAGAGACCCATTTGCACTCAATTATTTTACAATCCGGTGGTAAATCAACTAGCCTTTAAGTTTTATAAGAAACTGATGATTCCATTCTATCATTTACATTTTCTTTTCCAAAAATGGTATCATTTGAAGATAAAGCTTCTTTTAAAGTGGGAAGGTTATATCCAATATTAAGAACATAATAATCAGGATCAAAATTTTTTCTTTTACTCTAGCTCTTTTTTTCTTAACTCAAAAAGCATTACTTTTTTATTTCTCAAAATAAAAGTAAACGAACTAGGTAATGATAAAATATTTTTATCAAAATTTTGTCCCCCACTATTTTTAGAATAAAAAGATATTCTCATAAAAAGTAGCATCACATGATTCTATTTTTATATTACATTCAAGATTAATAAATCTATAGTTGTACTATTTGAAGCATAACCAAGAAAAGTACAAGAAAAAACTTTTTTACCCAATTTCGTAATTTTGTATCGTTAATCTACATAAGCTAAAGAATTTCAAACTCTTATATATTCCAAATTTGACTTATGACCATTTCATAACTCAAAAGGTGTTAATTTGGTCTTTATATGAGGTACACGACTTAACACATAACAAGAAGTCAAAAGAGTTTCACTCAAAAAATTTAAAGGTGTACTTAACTCAATTAGCATGGCATTAGTCAACTCAATTAAAGTTCTATTTTTCCTTTTTCTACATCATTATATGCAGGATAATAAGGAAGGGTAGTTTCATAAATTAGTCTGAATGATCTAATAAAATAATTAAACTCATTAGACTCATATTCACCGCCTTTATCACTTCTAATTCTTTTTATTTTTCTCCCAAACAGATTTTCAACTTCATGAAAAAAAATTAAAATTTTAAAAAGCATTACTTTTATTTTCATCAAGCAAATATATATAAACTTAAAAAAGTTAACAATGAAAGTGATAACATATCTATTTTCTCCACGAGTTAAAATTCCTCCAAGTGCACAAACATTACAATGAACTAACTTTAATAAATCAATTTTTCTTTCAATTGAAAATTATGTTTTTTGGTGATGTTGGTGTTACTACAAGCCTAACACCTTTTTTTAAAAAAATTAACTATTGAATTTAATCCTAAACTATTCATGATTCTCATATAACAATCATTAATATGATACAAATGAACATGACAAAACTTAGTCGAAGAAAGCATGTAAATAAAAGACACATTTTTATTCATTTCAACATTCAACTTTAATATTCCACCACAAGCATACCCCTTTTCACAATTACATTGACTAGGCTTGATAATATGTTTAAAGTCTGCTTTATTAAGAAGAAAAATTTATAATGATCCTTACGGTCATTTATGAGAATTATGTGATATTTTATATTCAAAATCTTTCTAGTAGCTATCCCAGGTCAGTTATGACTTGCTGGGACTGATATTTCGGTTTTCTTGGCGGCTCGGTAGAGATTTATCTCACTTTGCATATTTTAGAGCCTAAAATTAAGTACTCATTTACTTTAGTTTACTTTCCTTCAAGACGATCTCGGAATTAAATTCTGACAGTTCTGTTAGCTCTAGAATACCGAATAAAGTCTAGATGGATCTTAAGTTTGTGTTTCAGAGTTTTTTTTTGAGTTTGTGCAAATTTGTGGTTTTTCATTTCACTTAAGGCCTAAATTGGAGCTTAGATAGTTTTTTGATGTATGTAGTGTCGGAATGAAATTATGAAGCTTCCATTAGCTCCGGAATGGTGATTTTAGTCTAGTGAGAGTGTTGGTTATCTTACCAGAGTTGTGGTGTTTTTGAGGTGTTAGCTTACTTGGTCAACATTTTCACAAAAAGATCTCGTATCCCAATTTTGACTGTACTATTGAGTCCAAAGTATTATTTTGTATGTACGTGCATAGTTCATTTGCATAAATTTGATGCCAACACATTTTTAATGGTGTTCAAAGTTTTTTCCCCTTAGTAGATTTTCTGTCAAAATTTTGTATCTGGTGCAGGTGAGGTGTTAATTGTGATCGCAAAATATTTCTACGCGATCACGATGCTCCCAGGTTTTCTTCAACATGATTGTGGACCATACCCATGTGATTGTGATGTGTTGTTCCAGTTATCCATCGCAATCATGATGCTTTCTTACTCGATCGCGATGTACTCCTACTGTCTCCTTCAGCACAATCGTGTACTCTAGCCTATGTGATCACTAAGAATTAATTTTTCTTCATTCATCACGATCGCAATGGATCCTTCCGCAATCACAATGGCCAAGATCATTATCCTGCACGATCGCGACATAAGTCCATACGATTGCGAAGAGTAATTACTTCGTAGTATAAATATTTCCTGCACAATTTTTTTGTTCATTCCATAGCAAAACCTTTCATTTTTTCTCTCTGTTTTTGGGTGAAAATCATCTAGAAAGTTCATCAAACGTTGAGGAAAAGTTTCCAAAAGTTTTCCCTTCGGTTTTTTGCTATTGGTAGGTCTTCTTCCCCTTTTTTATTTCGTGGAAGATGGAAGCTTTCCTCCATTAATATCCTAAATTGTGAAAACTTAAAATTCTTGAATTAATTTTTATATTATTGGATAAATTATTATATATTGAGTTTATTTCACTCTATGGTGTAGTTACTTCATCAAATTTCCTAGTTTACTTCCATAAAGATTGAATCTTTGGCCTTTTTTAATCAAATCTATTTGCGTTGTTTTGAAGCCCTTCCCATACTCGAATTGTGCTTATTTTTTTAGCACAGGTTACTGGTGGTGGTGGGAGCCCCATAGAGAAGTTTTTTTTCGATTCCGTACTCGAATTGGCTTGGAGACTTTAATGATACTTGTTCCCTTTGAGTATGTTGATGATACTACTATATTGAGGCATTGAATTCCATGACTCGTGGAGTACGGCTTGATGATGTAAGATTATGATGATGTTAGAGATTGTATGTGGTAGGCGTACCTCCATGAATCTTGCCGTTAGGCTACGGAGATCGGACGGGGGATATAGGACGGAGCAGGGATATATAGGAATTAGGATCAGCCTTCCATAGATCCTGCCTACTGGGCCTACGAGCACCGGAGGAGGAACGTACACAGGACTTGTCACTTCATGGTGTATATTTACTTTTCAACAATTTTT
>JBDJHY010213916.1:0-11348 GCA_039654485.1 Withania somnifera | reverse complement strand
TTTTGCGTCAGTTCAAAAATTTCAAATCAGATCTATTGGTACCATTCACACATCAAAATGTGTTCATTTAATCTAAGTGACACTATTAAAACTCCATAATAGAAAACTTCAAGTTTCAAATGAGTACCCAAAACTCATCCAAGACCTCTCAAACTGAAACAAAAAATGTAAGCCACTTGTAAAAACATTTTGGAACTAATGAAATCATAAAAATACCCAAATAGGGTCATAATAAGGTATTGACAGAAGTCAACTCTTAACATAATAATCTCCAAATTTCCAAATAATGACTCAAAACTCATTCAAAAGCCCCAAGAACCAAACCAAGCCTTCAACTACACCAAATACAATATTACGGAGCTAACAAAACTTTTGGAGTTCCATTTCGATCTTGCGATCATCGAGTGTTGACTTTTTTCAACTCTCTTATGCTTCTAACTTTAGAACTCAAGAACTTTTCAAAAGCTTATTTAATTTTCATTGAACCTATGCTAATAGTTCTACTAACCCTATAATTACGTTAAGGAATTAATAGAATTAACTAATTTTAAATAGGATCACTCTAACTCCGAATATTGACCCAAGTTGAACTTACAACTTAAACTTCCAAATTATCCTATCAAACCACCTAAACTCATCAAGAAAGGGATAAAACTCAAACCAATGGTACTCCTAGATAAAAATTGACATTTCAAAGATAATGGAACTAATGGATTTTTAATCCAAGGTTTTATACTCTGAGTGACCCCACAAGTCCATTATTTCCCACTTTAAAGCTCAAAACTGAAATTTCTCCAAAACTTGCCCAAAATTCTTGTTTCCCAAACCAACCATGAAACCAAACTTAGTTTATCATAAAGTAACTATTGGAGAGGGAAAATGATAAAATGCATTGAAAATAGAAAAATGACCTTGAGGGTCATTATACTTTGGTTAAGGAACTACTAACATCATCTAAACATCTTATTCAACTGATTTGGGGCCATGAAGCACGAAAAGTGTGGGAGGGGAATATGGTTACTCTAGATTTAACAATACAACTAGATATTTCTATCATAGTAATCACCTTTCAACTACACTCTCTCTTCTAAAATACTCCACTCATTCTTCCGAACCTATGATTATCATAAAAATATTAATAGTTACAAACCTCTAAAACTAACCATGTTCTCTTATTTTATTCAATCCTAATTCGGAGGCACAAGGTACCACATCTAATGGGATCATACTAGTCTAATCCACGACATTCAATATTTTATAACCAAAATAAAATTACCTTTTATCCTTATAATAAATCAACCTTAAGCTCCACAATAAGTAGTCATTAACCACATACTGTATTCCTTCACACACTCATCAACATAACATTCAAGCCTATTGGTATAATTATATTCAGTTTATGACTTTTTAGAAGCTAGAACTAAACCATCTAAAGATCTCCTTAATATCACTAAAATCAATAACTAAACAATTACAACAATAACACTTAATATCTTAGGTGACAAAGGCATTCCATAACTATTACTGGATGAGCATAAACCATCTTCCATCTTAGATTCTTTCACTACCATCTAACACCTCATAAATGGGTCACTAAAAGGAAATAGGATATGTTCATATATAAATTATTGAATTTATCAAGATCTTACTTAGAGACTCATACATAGAGTCTGAACATCACTACTGAAAAGGGACACATCACTACTATACTCTTGACACTCTTGCAGGGGGTCTGAAAACCAAGGCCATGAAATAGACTAAATAGTTGGAATACATTAGGAAATGGATTTATGAATCATACTAGAAACTCTATACTGATATCATAAGTTGAATGGATTTATACGTCATGAATAGGACTTTCAGGCTATCTGAAGCAATTACTTCTCATTCTAGAAACTGTACATGAACGTAAACCTCTTCATATATGAATAAGGAAGTGACACAAATTTTGACTCTTGTATAAAGAGTAAAATGTGTATGAATGGGTCATCATTTGATCATAGTTCTATGCTAAGATTACTTACCATCAGGCCAATTGGCTGGACTGGTCATTCATCTTACCATCTCCCCCTTAAGACAAAGTTAGAAATTCTAAGTCTAGGGACTTCTTCTCTATAATAGGCTACAACCAAGCACTCTGCAAGGTCAGGCACACACTATACACTTGAATGTTAAATCCTCTTGAAGGGCTACAATAAGTCACACTTAAATTCTTTATAGGACTCCCCTCTGAAATAACTCTTAACTTTCTCTCTTCACCTTTATGGCTAACACTGAAAGGTCAATACTTTCTTTAGCTTACTGATATCACACATTCAATTCTTCATCCACCCTCATACTGTGATACCTCACACCAGGAACTCATCTAGAGTTCAAGCCTATCATTCAATACTAAACATATATAACATACAACTTCTCATCACTACCCAGGATTATAACTACTAAATCACAACTGGGTGACACTAGCCCTGTGAGAATCAATAGTAACACAATCTAATATCAACCATCCACTCTAGTAGTTTCAAACTTACGCACCATCTTAACATACTCAACCAAAATATAATCTAAGTGTTCGTAACCATCAACGTCTTTTCCTTCTGACACTATCATGAAACCAGCACTAACTTAATACTTGTTAGTCAACACATAAGGACATATCACTTCGACTTCTACTACTACTAATTAGCAATTGTATCCCACTTCAACTTCTACACTTCTAACTTCATAGTTCTAGCTTTATTATCATTTTATAGCAATATGCTATCTCGACTACACCCCTAGTGTCTACCATAAAAACAAGCCTCCTCTACTACCACTACTACTACTGCTACTACCCCCTTAAGACTTCCACAACTTACCACCTAAAAATAATTAGGGATGGGGCTAAATCAATGAGGAGAACAAAGAGTGTCAAAGGCTTGATATGGATGATCGTGGTCTCTAAAATATTGAGCTACCTACTTTATAAACTGGTTTTCTTTTGGGTGACATGATTAAAGAGTGTAAATCACGAGTTAGAATAGATTTCATGAAGGTGAACTCCACCATACAAAGTAAGATATGAATAAAGGGAAACTTTTCTAAACACTCATAGACTCTTAGTTATAAGTATGTTGCAGTTCATACCCATAAATGAGACTCTACCTAACTCTAGATTTTAGACATCCTAGGAAACTTGAACCTAAATCTCTGATACCATGTTTTTAATAACTCAAAGTCACCCCTTGGACACAAAAAGACATCCTTATCCACTAAGTTGCTTCAGTAGCCTTTGATGGACCATTTGCTCATGAATAGCTCTAACACTCGCACTTAACAAAATAAATTATAAGTAAAATCATGAAATAATGGACCATCTCACATGAATAAATAAAAAGTATATAAATGAATACAAAAACTCCAATTCAAATTTACTATGTCAACGTCTGAAAGCCAATAGAAGATCTATCTCAAATACTAGAACAATGCCTCTAGCTAGCCAAGAATAAAATTAAATGAATAACTCTTAATATCTCATCTCTAATAAAAGTAAAGGAATGAAATAACATCATCTCCAGTTCCCAGATCAAATGGGAACTCACCAACCTTAAGTTCTCCTCAGGATATAAATTTAGTTAACCACGATCTTCCGGATGGCTGCTTGACCTGTATGGTAAATAACATGAAGCATAGAGTATGTGTTAGTACATTAGGATGTACTGAGATATCATGACTAGAAAATCAAGTTATGATTGCATCTATATCCCACTTATAGACAAGTCTAAACCTATCCTAGAGCATTAAGCATTGGACCAATACCATGTACCAAAAGAAAATAGAAAATAGCTGAAGATAAGAATTAAAAAAAGAACACAGCAGTACATAACAAAAAATAAATCCTTAGAACCTGTTATAATGGTTGTAGCAAATCTATATACAAAAAGGTATAATATACAACCCGCAATGGGGAAAAAATTACAAGACAACTATCCTGTATAGAAACTAGGACAACACTGTGACAAAAGGAAACCAGTCAGCAAGAATGTCAACTGCTCACCGTATCTACGAAGTAGCCCCAATTTATCCTGAATGATCACGTCCTCTCAGCTGAATTGTACTAAGACTTGCATAAAAAAATATAGAAGTGTAGCGTAAGTACCAAGAACAATAAGTACACAGTAGGCATCACAGGCCCACTGGGGAAAATCACACATAAAGTAGGGTAAACTGTGATCATGATCAAACAGGGAAATAACACATAATTAATAGACAGAGAAGGGGTAACCAATAAATAGAAGCTAGAGCAAAAGATTTAATAACTACCAAGTAAGGTGAAATGTTAGTTGTTAGTGTGTGAACACAGTGAACATTGTCATAGAAAAACCTTGAACAAAGCAACACGTTCATGGAGCTCTAACGTAACCACAACAGTGAAAAACCATAAAATGGAATACAAAACCAACAACGACTAAGTCAATCAGCAAGTAAAGCAAAAAAATTAACCAATATCCTTAGGGAAATTATAGACAAAGCCTAGATAGAAATAAAACCTACCGGCATCCTATACTACCGACAGGTACAACTAGGAATACAAGTAACTCTGCGAAACTCCCCCCGTAATCCAAAAAGTATATACAAACTCAAAAAATAAAATGCAAATGGGTCCTGAGAAAGGTAATTAAGTGCCCACTTGCACCTTCCCCGACATGTAGCAACAATGGGAAGGACCCACCGAAAACATCTCCATATACTACTACCCCCTATATAGCCCTCCCCCGAGCTTCACAATATACCAAAGGATATCAACTATCTGAAAATCTATCCAAGGGTGTGCCCTTCTACTACCTAGTGCTCTGTCATCACACAGATCGTCAATACCATTCCTTTAAAAAACCAACACCCTTTTATATTTATTGCATAAAATGCAGGTGTACAACTGTCCACTCTGTCAAATATAGCTACATAGTCCTGAACAGTCAAATACCCTTACTGGAAGCCAAGAAACTCATCCCCATCTGATGCTCACTTAAATCGCCCACTATTGCCTCTGTATCAACCCTGGTGCTCTTCAAAACTGGCATAAAAGTAACACCTACTGGAGCCTGAGTAATTCCTAATCTACAAGGCTGATGATGTGATCTCTTGGTGCTTGATTCTGACTCCAAAACTCTAGGAATGCATGAGGGGGCCACACTAGTACCCAAAGAGGGCCTCTTCCTATTCATCTAAAAAGAGTGAAGTCAAATAAGATTGGGAGGAACCTAATGAAAATACAACGCACTCAAGGGGATAAGAAGTGAGGGTCTTTCCTAAAGATTGATTGTAAACTCTCAAAGATAAGATGCAAATGTTTACGTACCGATATGCGGGACTCTGCACACACTTTCTCTTATAGCCAGAGACACTAGTGAACCTAGATCTCTAATACCACTCTGTCATGACCCTAAAATCAAGTTATGATGGCATATATATCCCACCTTTAGACAAGTCTAACCCTAGCCTAGAGCTTTAAGGATGGACCAGTACTATGTACCAAAAGAAAATAGAAGATAGATAAAGAGAAGAAATAGAAGAATGAAATATCAGTACATAACAGAAAGTAAATACCCAGAACATGGCATCATGGTTGTAGAGCATCTATATACATAATAGTACGAAATTCAACCTACAACAGAGAAAAAAATACAAGATAACCATCACAGATCCAAACTAGGACAACTCTGTAAGAGAAGGGGAACCAATTAGAAAGAATGCCAACTTGTCACCGTATCTTTGAAGTAGCCCCAATCTATCCTGTACGATCACGTCCTAACAACTGACACATACTAGGACATGTATCATAAAAAGATGCATAAGTGTAGAATGAGTACCAAAAACAACAGGTACCTAGTAGGCATCAGAGGCTGACCGAGAAAAATCCTGCATAGAGTAGGGTAAACTGAAATCATGAGCAAATAGGGCAATAGAATACAATTAACAGACAGACAAGGAGTAACCATATTAATAACTAGGAAGTACGGTGAAAGCTCAGTTTAGTGTGTGAACACAATGAACCTAAGTCACAGACAAATTATGGACAACACAACATGTCCTGGGGCTCCAACTTAACCACCATAATGAACCATAAAGAGGATACAAGACAAACAATTACTAAGTTTATCACCAAGTATAGCAAAGAAAGTAATCAATATCCTTAGGGACATAACATACAAAGACTAGCTGGAAATAAAACCTACCAGCATCCTATACTACCAACAGGTACAACCTGGAAATCAAGTAACTTAGCAAAACTATCCCCATAAGCATGATGAGAACAGAGAAGAAAAAGAATGCAATGCAAATGGGTGCTGAGAAAGGTAAACAAGTGCCTACATGCACCTTCCCTAACATGTATCCATGGCGGGAAGGATCTAAGGGAAACATCTCCCTATACTAGTACTCCCCTTGTGTACCCATCCCTTAGGCTTCATAACGTGCCAAAGGCATAACGGCCTGGGCCGAAAGGCTTGTGTAGTATTAGATCCCATGCACAATATCCTCGTAAAAAGACAACTAGAGCATAAATGCCAAAACTTGGGCTCACCCCATGTACCATATCTCAGTGAAAAATACAAGTCCAACCACGTAGGAAAATCCAAAGTCAGAATAACAACTTGACTGTCACTCTATAGCCATTATCAAGGAAACACGGTGGTAGTGTGAAAATAGGATCAAATGTTGTGACAAAGTAGCTCTATAATGCTCACCTTGCAACTTTTTTATGCTTAGAGCCTTCTATTAGCTACCCCAGGTCACTTATATTTTGCAGGAACTGTTAGCTTATCTCCTTGGATATTCCATAGCTTGTTATCTATGTTTTCCTATTTTAAAGGCTTAACCCTAAAATGGTTGAACTTAAGAGTGAATTTTTAGTAAACAAGCTCACAATTAGAGAGTTCTGATAGCTTCGTAATGCCAACTTTGGTCTGATTTGACCTTTAGTTTAGGTCTTTGGACTTTTAGCTTTATTTTGATCTATTTTGTGGAAATTCAATTCATTCGGAGTTTTTTTTGGAGCCTGGGGTGGCTTTTGATTATCAAAGTGCCAGATCAAAATTTTGACACTCCATTAGCTCTGAAATGTTGAATTTGGGCTAGTTGGGTAATTGGGCGGTTTCAAAGGTGTCAGTTTCATTTGGAGGTTCTTTTGCTCAGACAACCTTTGTTGTTCATTTCATCGATTTTTTTGAGTCTGATACATATTATCCATTTGAATTTCATATTTGATTTACTATTGTTGGAATCCATTTCAATTTGGATCCCTCATTTGGAAGTACAACTGTTGTAGAATAATGTATAAACACAGTTGTTCAGTGTGATCTCACTCTTGTGTCGCGATTGTGGTAAGTCACCTTTCTCTCCTTTAGCGTGATCATGATGGAGGGACGCGATCTCTCTGGGTTGGATTTTCTAGGACTTTGCATGATCGCTCTACTGCACCGTGATCCCGCTGAGTCGTACCCAGTTATATAGTTCCATTCCAGCTTTTCAAACTCATTTCCCCTGCGAATTCCCTTCTTCTTTTTTCAATTCTTCGTAAAATTGTGAGCCTATTCAAGGGATTATTATGGCATCGTGTTGGTGGAGTGATGGGAGTATTTTCTTAGCATCTTATCCTCATTTTAGTTGATCTTCCTGATAAATTTACACTTCCAAGAAAAGAATAAATGATCATTGTTCAAATATAGAACCCAATAAGGTTGGATCAATACCACAGGGACATGGTCTCAAAATCGGGTATAGTGATAATATTTAACCTGTTAGTCAATTATTTCTAAATGACATAAAAGTAAATAAGGGGATTGTTTTTTTGAAATAGTAACACTTTGAAATAGAATTCAAATATCAATTGACATATTTTGTAATGAAGTTCAAGTAATGAGAAAAACCTAGAATTATGTTCACCAGGGTATTGACAAATCTTTGAATTATAAACGTTAACGATCTAGATATATTTAATAAGTGTATACTTATTTATAGTAACAATGGTATTCATCTAGGTGTTTATCAACCTGTTCCTAAATAAATCTCCTTTACACGTTCTCAGGCTGTAAAAATAGTGCAATATTTCTATCATAATAACTTCAAGATAATTATCCTAGTTACAACAATAATCATTTGATGAAGGTTAACACCTTGAATTTCTTATAATAATCTGAACTCCTAGGTTTAATCATAGGGTTAATACTAACTAAACCTAGGCCTGTTCTAGTGTTTACGGCCAATAATATTCAGTTAAATTATAGAAATTATATGTTCATACACTTACTAAGATGCATGAACCATGTTAGAATTATAACCCTAGATTTGTTTCACCCATGGATCCCATAACCCTAGAGCTGGGGATTTAGTTGCTCATGATTGTAATTACACAAAAGTAAAGAGAATAATTAATAAACATCATACCAATAAATACTCTACCAACTGATGATACATTATAATCAATGATAAACAAATCTCTCACACTTTTTGTAGTAGTAGAGAGGATAAAGCATAATAAACTCTAAATAAAAATAAAAACTGTGTTATGAACTCTCTAATAAAAATAACCTAATACACCAATTATCGTGCAGGGCTACATTTTTTGCTCAGACTTGGGTGACTCCTTGGAAACATTTTTCACTTAGGCTTGAGCTACTCCTTGGATGAATTGTCTAAGTCCAGGCGGTTCGCTTGGGATTTCTTCCATTACATCTCTTAAACAATGGGCTTTCTTTTAGGTCGCACCAAGTTGGACGAACCGTCCAAGGATACACGGTTCTTTAGTCTTCTGTCTGCTTGTAAACATCAAACTCTGGATGGTGGATTTGGACGGTTCTTCCAAGACCAGATGAACCATCTATTTCTTCATGAAAGAAGACTTCTTAAAATAGTTTGATTTCCATGGGATGAAGAATCTTAGGCGAGCCACCCAAGATTGAACGAAACATCCAGTTCGTCTATAGAACACCATTTTTTTCTATAATTTCTCCAAAGTTCCAAATGCAAAATTTACCCTGAAATTACACAGAAAACACATTAAATCACATTAAATTTATAAATATATTTATTCATAGTTTTATGTGAAATATGTGAAGTCAAATACCGTCACATCAACACCCTCAACCTAGAATGTTTACTTGTCGTCAAGCAACAACACAAGTACTAAACACTTAAAACAACCATACAGAATAAACCTCAGCACAATCAATTATTTGGCATTTCATCATATAGGTGAACTGCTTTTGTTTATTAACTTCAACTTATAGCAACGATCTGAACGAACTCTTACAAGGTTTGTGTCAATTGAAATTACTAAAGTAACTTATTTACAATCGATTTATATATCGGTGTACTCTTAGAATAAAGAAGTACAACACTCACATAGATATTAATTTATTATATGACTTGGAAATTATTCACTTACACTCAGAAGGAAATCTAATCATGCACACAACAACCATAGGCTTTCCCTTATCAACTCTAACTTATTTTTCAGCAGGTCAACCTGAATCACGTCAGAACTTTGTTTGGCTTGTAATGAAGGTTTGAGTGTTGGTAGAGTATCTTTGGAAAGATAGTGACTGACTCATTTTATTCCATTATCCCATTTTCACTTTTTCTCTTCCTTTTAAAATCTTCTTTTTTTCCAGCTCCTTAGCCTCAAAGTTTTTATTTATACACACTTGTCCTCCTCCCCTTTTATTTATTTTCTATGCATATACAACTATTGTCGTTTGTTTTTATTCATGTAAGAAGGCTTCGTAGTAGACACCCTCAACCTAGTTTTAAACTTAGGTTAAAGACACGCTCTTCATCACTTGGCCAGGGCCAAGACAGAGTTTCACCATCCATTTACTGTGATGTTTCTAACATAGCCACCCTCAACTCGGGTTTCAATGCCTGAATTAAGGTGCACATTATCGAAAGGAGAATCAGGGCCAAAACTAAAAATTAATTTTCTTACTTTTCAGGGGACAATCTTCTATTGGTTTCAAAAAGATGTTTATAGAGATTAAACATGGAAACTCAAGAGTATTTGGATAAACTTTTAAGGCTTAATGACTAACACAAAAAAGGCTTAGGATCATTTTCAAGTTGACCTACTTTCTACTTAGCTAAAATTAAACCGGGCAAGTTCTAGATACCGTATACAAGAAAAGAGTAAAACTAATTATACTCACCCACACTTTTCAAGTAGAAAAATTATATTAATATAAACTTGTTTCACGATAATTTAGTTTCTACAAATTCAATAAGCATCACTCATCAATCACAGTTTAAAATTTAACACAGCTAGCACATAATATATGCAAATTACTTTTTGGAATTGAAAATTTTATTCATACAGGGTATCAAAATTTAATCAATAAAACATAAAACTAAATAAAACAAAAAACCTAAACATGCTAGTTCTACTAGATAGCATGTAGGGGAGAAAAGAAAAATGGAAACAAAAAACCTCAGATGAACAATATAAGTATGTCACGACCCAAAACTTGGATCGTGATAATGTTTACCACCCTTCGGTAGAGAAGCCTAATCCCATGGACCGAAGAGAAATGCAATGGGCCCATAACAAATAACAAGAAGAAATAAAGTAATAAGGATAAGATGAAGAAATATACCACAACAAGAATATATATAATACCTCCCAAGACTAGTGACTGTGACAAAATTGATCTAACTGCATTAGAATAATCAAAAGATAATATGTACAATTGCTTCAACAGGAGGTAAATACAAAACAGGTCTTCCCTAAACAGGATAAGGTAGAAACCCAATACAGTTGGAGAACAGGCTCAGCCCGAACGTTGTAGCTTACCTTGACCTCCTAAATCAACCTTCCCCTCTATTAAGCACGATCTAGTAGCCTATGGAGGCCCACACTAGTATTTGCACCATGGAAATGGTATAAAATTGTAGCATGAGTACCAAAAAACAAGGTACCCAATAGGCCTCATCGGCCGACCGGGCTCAATAAAATACAAGTCAGAATAGTGAGTAAGTAAAATAGGTCAGAAGAAAACAAGTAGAAATAGTACATGATGATAAGGCATAACAATGCGGAAGTTAACTAAGAAAAACTAACACAGGGTGCAAGCCCACAAAAGCATACCTAATATCCATCTTAGCTTAACCGATAAATAGAACAGGGTAAAATAAGGGGAAACAAGAATACAATTACAAAGGAAAGTAATTAACAAATAAACCTCAGTGGTTCCCCATCCCACCACTGGATACTTACAAAAAAGAAAAAGATGCAAAACCTACCTGATGCCCCATCTCGCTGGTACGCACAAACAGGGATACAAAACCAAGAGTGACTTCCCCTGTCATCCCGTAAGGCA
>JBDJHY010213915.1:0-20932 GCA_039654485.1 Withania somnifera | reverse complement strand
TCTCTTCTGCTGTACATTGGGGTTTATTATCTCCATTGTGTTTCGGAGACAGATGGATATTGTATTTTGTCACTTTTTTTATTCTGTATATTAGTGGTCTTATGACATTGCCATCGGGTTTTGGGAACTTGTATTACATCTTAATGTTTTCCGCACATACTGTAGTAGTCCTCCGCTTCGGCTACGTACTACGGGGTTGGGTTCTCCTACTGGGTGGATAGTAGGTGCCATCATGACTCGAGAAAATTAGGTCATGAAACCTACTTCCCCTATTCTTCTTCCACTAATCATGCATATAGCTTGGAAACATCCTTTAAATAGAAGCATACAAGGTTCACTCAATCAATATTAATCACCTTCATCATGTCACAGAGAACAATATCCTCTATTAAGTTCTTTGGAACTTCCACTAGTCTAGATCCATGAAACTCTAGAGAGTTCACCTGGAGAAGCTCCCCCACTCAGAAAATACCCACATCAAGAGCTGCTGGCTAGACTGTTAGGGAAACTATTTGTTGTTGGGCCTAAGATGTGACAGTCTTAGCGACTAGATGTATATAATTTCTTAATTCAGTTGCAAAGATATTTGTTTGGCTGGGGTTTTGGGACTAGATGATCCCTAGTTAGAGAGGCCTGATCTTGATTCCTGGCAAGGCAGGCTAGTTGCCTACAGACTGGTGCTCCTCTTGAAGTGAAATGCATAAAGCATGAGTTATGGAAGATTCTTGGAGGTAAACTCCATCACACAAAGTAATACATGAAAAAAGGGAAATTTTCCAAAATTTCGATAGCTTCTCCATTATAATTTTGGTTCAATTCACACCCATAAGAAATACTTAACTAAATGTTTGATTTTATATCTCCTAGGACATTTGAACCTATTTCTCTGGTACCATGTTTTTCACACTCGGGGCTATATCCAAACCATGAAAAGGCATTAAAAAAAGAAGGATTTTTTGTTTACCTTACTTACTTTCCTTTTCCTTATATCAATAACTCTATCAAAATGTAATTATCTCCAAGAACAAAAAGTCTGTTATGCTTAATACCTTTATTGATAGGTATCTGTCTTAAATCGACCCTTTTTTTGAGTAGTTTTTTCTTCGGCAAATTGCCTGAAGCCTATGCATTTTTGAATCCAACCCCTCGATTCACTCAAAGAGGTGAACAGGGTCCCAATATAGATATGTAAAAAGCAGGTCTGATTACGCGTATTCCTAATCCTAAATGGAATGTAACGATGAATGGATCCATATGTAAACATAGTATCTATGGAAGGAAAGTATCCTTGGATATGGAATTCATCTAATCACAACATACACTCAACAAATGACATAAAATATTCTAATATAGTGTCCAATTCACAATAAAAAAAATACGAACATGTCAAAGAAAGAAATGTCAAAATTCATATGAAAGTTGAACACGTTACTAACTGAGTCTGAAAAACACTAACAATATCAATAAATAAGCTTCTAGGATGAGTCCCTATCTATCTTTATAAAGTTCTACCAATTCTAAAATCTATACTATTAAAAAAGATAAACCTTAAAGAAAATCTAGCTTTGGAACCATGAGGACTTACAAAAGCTAAATTCAATCTATTGAATTTGGTTAACCTTATGCGAAGGGATGGTTAGCCGGATCTTCATTATTATACAATGTAGGAATAGAGTATGCATAAGTACGTGAAATGTACTGGTATGTAAAAACACGACATGGAACAATATAAATATACACTCAAAACTGAAAAAAAGGCATGAAAGCAAAATTGTACAAAGCATCAATTAAGTTTGACTCTGAACTACATCCTCACTAAGTAGTGTTTGTAAGGCGGCTGACATGTATAAGTAAAATATTAACTTCCAAGAGTATTAATAAACTCAAACAATTTCTTGAAACTTATTAGTTTGAATTAGGGAAATAGGCACATATTTCAAAACTCTTTCAATATTGACTGATAGTAGAACATCAATAGGAGTTTATATAACCGACAATAAAACTGAATGAGTAGATATGAGTCCAGCCTGCGTCCTGACTGATAGGTTTAGTATAGCCTATCAAAATTATAGGACCTTATCATCTACCTAGTAGATCTACTAAGTCTCATATCATGCCTCTTTGGGATAAATATCCTATATTGGCATGTAGTTTATGGGATGAGACTTTGTGCCTGAATTTGCTCAATGCTAATACTACTCCCAAAATTGAATACATCTACTCTTGATCCTGACCTTGAACAATGGGACATATTTTTTTAATAACCAACAAACCAAGTAAAATATGCCTCAGCCTCTGTAGGTAAAAATAGTTTTCTAATTGACAATAAACTCATTCTTTCGTAATCATGTTAAATCTGTGTAAAACTGAAATTCAAGAAACTGACATGTATTTTATTAATAACTTTAAACTAGGATTAAAACTTTATACAACCAAAACATCAGTAGTTTTCATAACAAAATCTGACGAATACTGAAAAATAAGCTTAGACCTTATAAATTCGATAATTGTATGAACTCTAACCACTAAATTGTGATTTTATTACCAAAATATGAATATGATATGAGAACTCCACTCAATGGTTTTCTAATCATGAACCTTATCTTCAATTCATAAGGATATGAAATTCTATGCAATAATATGTAAGCATCATGTAAAGTTAACAGGGATCATCATTAAATATGCTAAAGGGAATGGCCTCACCATCAACAAGATATTTGGATAAATCTTAGCATTAACAACTCAAATTGTTAAACCAAAACAGGAGGACTTTGGACACAAGGGTGGAAGGCAACCCTTATTGAATTTCTATATACGTGAATCATGGAGTGATTCAAACTGCTTCTTAACTTTGTTGTTGGAAACCCTAAGCCTGATAGAAAAACCTCTAAGCATGGATTTATTATAAGTTTGAGAGAATGGTAAGAAAAATAATTTTGAGGTACTTATATTACTCCCTAGGGAATATCAAAATGACATAAGATTAGTGTAAAAAGTGTAAGTAAAAGACTAGATTTCCCTTTTGAAAATTAACAGAAAAGCTACAAAATTCATCCAAAGATTCACCTTATAAGTGATGGTGTGAGGATAATGACTCAAGGGACAATTCCTTGTACTGTAGTCTGTCTTACTAGGATTTACTGATACTTCTTGACTATGAATCACGAGTTGTGGTTTCTACTTCACGACTTGTGAGATGGCTTGATACGAAGGTGGATTTTTAAGGCTTTTGTGTTGGGCACCATGAGTCAATGGAAAACTCGTGATTTAAATTTCATAAGTCATGGTATGAATCAGAGTGATGGGGTTCATTTTTTTACAATTTCTATTATTAATCTAAGACTCAATAGTAAGACTTCGTAGATCCACTTTACAAGTCATGAAGTGAAGTTGTGTGACCTAGGAAAGAAAAGTTTATTTTCTAGTTAAATCCTAAGTTTGTAATCCTGAATCAAGTATGGGGTATTACAACATTTCCCCTTGAGGTCATTCGTCCTTGAATGAAGACTTAAGCTAAAATTGAAGTTGATTTGACTATGAAAATTGATTGACTGACTACTAAAATTGTACAAGGCACTGATAAATTAAACTAACCATGAGTGAACTGCTAACTAAGTTAGTGAAAACTAGAATGAATGCACATAATGGGACTCATGTAACTCTAACATGCAATGTGAAGCTGACAAAGGAGAATAGCTAATGGAGAGGATGGTTTCCTTATATTGACCTAGTATTCGGAGGAAACAAGTTTGGGTATCTACTCATCATATATGCATCTATTTCTCATGTAGCTACCTTAACTGAATGGTTTTGCAATACTACTTTGACTGGCACAACTTTCTCCTTCCTAAGCTTGCAAAACTAACGGCCTAAGATCTAGACTTGGACCTCCACATAGGTCAAGTTGTCTCTAGTACAGATGTTCCCCACGGGTATTATTAAAGATGGATCAGCTAAGTATATGTGGAAGACCATGTGGAAGACCTAGGGAACTGCCTCTAAGTCTGTTAGAAGGTATAGCTCTTAGGCTACATTGACAACCCTCTTCATGATCTTATATGAACCAATGTAGTAGGGACTAAGCATACACATTTTACCAAACCTCATGACCCCTTTTATCACAAGAACTTTAAGAAAAGACCAATCTTCAATATCAATCTCCAAATTCCTCCTCCCGACATCTACATATGACTTATGTCTGCTCTAAGATGTCCCTAATTTTTCTTTAGTAATCTAAACTTTCTGAGTTGCATCATGAAATGACTTTGTACCAATCTTGGTTGCTTACCAACCAATAAAAGATCTACACCTCCTCCAATACATAGCCTTAAATAGGGCCATCGGAATACTGGAGAGACATTTGTTATTATAAGAAAACTCTATAAAAGGAAAATGGCCATCCTAGTTGACCTTGAAAGTGATTCCACACACCCTCAACATATCTGCTAGAGTATGAACTACCCGCTCTACCTAACCATATTCCTGTGGGTTTAAATTTATACTGAGGTGAACCTAGGTACCAAGACCCTTCTGAAATAACCTTTAAAATGAGAAGGTAAATTGTGTACCTTTGTCTGAAATAATAGACAATGGAACCCCATAAATCCTAATGATTTTCTAAAGATAAAATCCTACCTTAGTTCTTTGCTGAATAAATGGTTCAAACAAGTAGAGAGTGAGGTAGCATAGTAATTTTATCTAATAGAAACCATATCGAATCATGTAGGATTCGGGTACGAGGTAGGTCAGGTACTGTCATACCCCAAAAATTAGGCATGATGGCACCTACCTTCCCAACCTGGCAGGTCAGCCTAACTCATGGATAACCAAGAAGAATAACTAAAATATGGTGTGCAAAAAAAAAAAAAAACAAAAGCAATGCAAATAATGTGAAAGTCTTCTATTAACCCAAAACTGGGTTGCCACTATAAAAAGCCACTAAATAGGAGTTTGTACAATGTCTCGGCCTCTTAATTTATCTGATAAATTAGACACAGAATTAGAAAGATAATGGATATCCAAAACCTGTTGAATGGATGGGCAGTTACCTCGGAATGTATCAAAGATGCCTGGATGAGTACAAAAGATGATCATGGAATCCAAGGCCCTGAACCTGCATAAAAGTTTAGAAAAATCAAAGGAGAGTACAAAACCACAATACTCAGCAGCATCCTCTATCGGTCTAACTATAAAAAGCTAGTGATTACTCCTGGCATCCAACCACCCTAAGATACTACAACCTGCATACAGTATATAATCCAGCAACCCAAACATCCCAGCACTGTAACCAATTATTGATACCTTTCATAAATACAAGTAGAAATTTCAGATAAGGATAACAAATAATTAGATAATTTCAAGTATCAATAAGTGCCAAGTAATCTCAAGTCATCAACAGGTAAAACAGATAGAAGAAAAATCGTCAACAAGGATTTCGAATTCTATCAAAACTTAAACAGAAAGTATAGTAAAAGTCCTCAAGACTATATAATGTCAAATCTCAATTTTAGGCACCCGACTAGGACCTCGACATATGCCTCTCAATCATATGGACACCTAGATAAAACCTCGGTATGTTCCCCAAGAATCATATAGACACCTGGCTAGGACCTCGGCATATATCCTTCCAACAATATAGGCACCCGACTATAACCTCGGCATGTGCCTTTACCATAATATACATACATTTTTTCCACAATTTAGGTACCCAGCTAAGACCTCGGCATGTACCTTCCACCATCGCCATTAGTTACAAGCCACAACATGTGCACAACACCCAATGTCAACAATTACATAATTACTTTAAGTAATCGAAACAAAAGTGGCTAAATCACATAATAGGGTAAGTTTATCAACCTCTCATAAGCAATCATTATAAGTACCCCTTTACTAATTCAAATTAGCCTCAACGGGCATCACAATCATCCTTAATTTCCATGGTATCAAGTAATTCATCAAGGAAATTTCAATAATAATTATATAATTAGGCCCCAACTTCATCATTAAAATATAATTTAAAATTATAGTAGCCAATTCAAGACAACTCATAATTCAAATCTGGTGTATGATTCCATGATTCATTTATATCATTTACCCTCTAATTGGTATCACATACAACAAGTATAAGATTGAGCTCCAACATCGACCTCAAGATATCCATTTTTAATTATACTTACCAAATCAAGGCAACTTACACTTCATTGAAAGTATATGATTCAACAATATCCTCAAAAAATCATATAATCACAACTTGCCATTCTAACACCACATAATCACCAAATCAAGATATTTCATCCAATTCAATGGAGGGACCAAATTTATGAGATCACGAAATCACATATTTAATAAATCACTTGCTTTGACCCCAACATATAAATTCCAAGCAACCCCAAAGTAATCACATTCCCCAACTACACATAAACTAACTAGTAATCGCTAATTCTTTATAAAACGACCAAAGGAACCTCAACTTGCCTTACTTTTGAAGAACTGAGCTACTCAAGTTCTTTTCCATTTCAAATAGCCTCTAACCATGCACAATATAGTGGCCCAAATAAGGAATATAAGAAATATACACTAATCAATACCCAAAACCAAATAATTAAGGCTTATGCAAAAACTAACCCCGGGCCTATAAGGTCAAGATCGAAATTCGATCGTAAAATAATGTCACCCATACGCAAAAACTAATCACAGGCCCATAGGGTCAAGATCAAAATTTGATCATAAAATAATGTCACCCATACTATGGGATGTTAAATATTAAGTTTGATCTCACATCCCATTTCATAGAAAAGTCTCAATTTTTTATCATTTTGTAGTTATTCATTTTACACTCTAATTTAGGGTTCAAAACCATGAAATTCTATGCAAAATCATGTTAAAGTGTCTTAGAATAATGGAAATCAGTTTAGGTAACTTACCCAATTAATTATCCTTGAAAACCTTGTTCTACTATGTCAAAAATGAGGATTTTAGGTCGTGGTTTTGCATGAAAATGAAAAATACTTCATGACATCTCTATGTAAAACCATTATACGGATTCTACCACATCACCACTATTGCAATCATCCTCTGCGAATGCGGAGGTCAAAGGAATCTTAGACATCACAATCAATCAAGGTTGCAATTGTGGAGAGTCAATTGGGTTCAAGGCATCATGAATTCGGGATACCTTCAAAAATGCAGAGAATAGAATGTTAAGCCATCGTTATCGCGGTTAACCTTTGTAGCCGCAGTGAAGACCTAATAACAGAAAATTGCTGTTTTGGTAGCAATTCCAAGGAACCAAAGTAATTTCTAATGGACCTTTGGGATTCTTTTGGAATTCAATGATAACAAAACACATATGAAACCCTACAAATTTTGATGTTCTGGTCTCAACTAAACCATTAAATCATACATACAAGGTCTACGTGACCCGATACTCATTTAAGCTCAAAAACTAACTTTAACTGAAAAAGACCAAAATTCCCTCATGGCCTACAAAAAATATGGAAGACTTCATTATAGGCCAAACTCCACCTCCCGAATCCAAATGAATATCAAATTTTCAACCCAGACACTCTAAGACCGAATGTTAACCAAAGTCAACTATTTTCCTTAAAACACAACTTTATCTCGTCAAACCCCTTAGAATCACCACGAAAAGGCCAATATAGAAAACGAAGGTGTTACTAGACCAAACTTAACATTCCAAAAATGATGGAACTGATGGATTTTTGATTCGAGGTCCATAAGTCTAGATGACACCTGTAATATATTTTTGCACTTAAAGGCTCCTAAACTCAAAATCTCTTATAAACTCATCTTAACCTCAATATTTTCCAAAACTAACAATGGAACAGAACTTTGTTTGACATAATCAGACCAAGGGAAAGAGAAAATAGTAAAAACTCTAAAACAAAAAATAACCTTTAGAGTCATTACAACATCCACCACTAGAAATGATGTTCGTCCTTGAACGTAAGAGATGAATAAAGTGTTGACTCAACCTGGGACCTGAAGAATAACTTGCAAAGCCTGATTTAATTTATTAGGTAAACACCTCAAGATGATAATATCAACGTAGAAAATGAGTATGAAATTTTAAGTCAAACTAAAAATTAACACATCAAGGATTACTAATGTCAACCATACCTCACAGAATCATTGTATTAACACACCTATGTGACGATCAAAGTAACTAAGACCACTCTATCAAACCAAACTAGGAATCTCTATACTACAATGCTATCACCAACGAGCTGGTATACTTACCTCAAATCCTTAATTTCTAAACCATTATCACCCAAATTCAAAATGAAGTTGAAACTCAACCATCACTCACTCAAAAAGGTGGCTTGTCGAAATTGGATGACCCATGCTCAACACTTATTCCTTATCCAAATCAATCAAAATGATCACGCTGTAGGACCCAATGCTCAAAGATATCAACCACTACCATCCCATCGCATCCCATAGATAGTTAACATTGCTTTCATCCACTGCAATGACATATTCTATAAGAATTCTACTATCCTCGGTGCCATCCAAGTCTACCTAGCACCTCCTAACTGAAGCAACCGAAACAAAACCCATGCATAGTCTGAGATAGCAATCAAAATAGCTAACTGACCATAATAGCTAATAAAAATCAGGCATCGTATCAGGGTATACATAAACCTACATGAGAGTTAGAAATAATAGCATTCAATTTGCCAAGACCAAAAAATCAATACAACTCAATAACTAGCCCTTAATAAAATCACACCATAGGATCAACCCACCTGATCTACCACTAAGAAGCCACTCGAAAGGTAGTAACACAACTAAAAATCAATAAGAGCTATCACCCACACCAAGACGATACGTAAAAATCATTAACATATAAAGATATGTAGAATCATAGTCAGTCTATAATGAAATAATACAACGAATCACCAAGGCGATATCAAGCATTGAAGGGAATGAAAAACACCACTTGTATTGTACTTCATCCATACAAAGTTTGAAATCTGCCGAACCTAATAGAAACTTGATGATGTTCAAATCTAGTGCTAAACTCAATCGTAACTCATCATAAATTGACTATTTCACATATTGGGCCTTGCTAAGGCAATCCAACAAGGCATGCATAGTCCCAAGGAAGATTATAGATGCAACCCAGTAACTAAACCCTCAAAAATTATCGACATCGCAACCACCTGAAGTCATGAATATGATACCCAAGATGAATATTTGCAGATGATGAAACTAAGATATTTGATCCTACCTCGACCACTTAAATAATTCCAGGAAAATATCCTAATCACCGTGTCACTTTTTCACTCTAACCAATAAGACCCATTTCTAACTTACTCATAACTCTAAATCTCTGTTATCTAACACATTTACCATAATCCATTAATGGGACCCTAAAGACAAGTCTAACAAAAGTTCATACCACTACTAGCCCCCCTCCCTACTCAACGAAATCCCCACGAAGGCTAAGTCTAGCCACGTACAAAGACCCATTTGAGAATTAACATAAGATGATAACACTCCAACCTAATTCTAACGAAATAGTTCACAGGTGGTTAAACACAAAGATAGCAATAATCAAAATCCAGATATCATAACAAGACCTAATACACGTTACACAAATGTATAGTAAATAGAAGGCACTGAATCAATTACACAAAGCCATTCGAGGGTAGCATGGAACCATACCTAAAATAATTATATCTCCCTCTGCCTCAGGCCTACCCAGAAATGCATAACATTATGTGCAATCATCGCTAGAATAGGATGTAGTACGTCCCAAAGCCCTACCAGTACGCATACTTTCTTTACCTCTAATTGAGGGAACCTGTGTCCTAAATGGATCATAAATTTCCTGAGAGGCCTGCCACGTCTATAACTTCATATGATAGGGATAAAACCTCCACCTATGGTCTGAATTACCACAAGTGTAGCATAACCCAATCATAGAGTCGTGCTGCTGAGAAACTAAAGATCCTATATGGCCATCCCAAACTGAAAACCTTCACTGAGGCTCATAAGGACTCTTCCCTAAATGGAATGCACTCGGGACCATATGACTACCACCTGAAATATGTAAATCTTCCTAAAAAGGAACTTTATGGTGGAAATAACTACTATGTTGAAGGGAACCTTTTCCTCCAAATGAGGCACTAGAAATTTGACCATAAGGACAGGGCCTTTTTCCCCTTATCGTCACCGAATTCAAACCTTTTCATTACCTCAATCAAACTGTGTAGGGCAGCCCCTGGTGTTTGAGAATCTATGGGTACGTATAAGTATCCCTAGGAAATACCAAAATGACATAGGATTAGTGTAAAAAGTCTAGGTAAAAGACTATATTTCCCCCTGAAAGATTCATAGAACAACTACCAAAGTCACCCATGACTCACCTCATGAGTCGTTGTGTACGGATCATGACTCATGGGATGAGTTGTGGTCTTGGACTTTGGCTTAGTGGGATTTTACTAACACCACACAACTACATATTATAATTCATGGTTTCTACTTCATGAATCATGAGGTGAATCATGGTATGAAGGTGTATTTTCAAGGTTTTTGGACTGGGGTACCATGAGTCAATAGAAAACTCGTGGTTTTAATTTGATGAGTCATGGTACAACTCGTGGTACTTAGGTATAATTTTTTGAAATATATGTCAGGACTCTATGAGTCGATAGTACAACTCATGAGATCCACTTCACGAGTCATGAAGTTAAGTCATAGGGACCTCGGAAGAAAGCTTTATTTTCCTAAGTTAAATCCTGAGTTTCTAACTCTGAATCAAGTATGGGGTGAGAAAATAAACCTTATCAACCTGTATGATATATTTCAATATTATGATATGCTTATCAATAATCATGATGAATATATATCTGTACTCTTTCTAAAAGAGTATCCATACATCATAGTTAAATTTTTTAAATAAGAAAACATATCATTTACATCCTACACAGAACTAAACATTTTGCATATTCAATAAATACATCCCTAGGTATTGGTTGTGTTAAAGGATCCACTACCATCTTATGCATGGATATAAAATGTAAAGTTATTTCCTTATGTGTTACTATGTCACTACCAAAATTGTACTTTGTATCAATGTGCTAAATTTTACTATGATACTTAGGATTTTTAGTAGAAATCATCGCTACTTGACTATCACAAAAGATTTGAGTTGGATTCACAGACCCGCCAATTGTTAGTAAGTGTTTTATGAACCTCTTTAGATGTATAATTCTTGAACTACTATATAACATGCAATGATCTATGCTTACCTAGTTGACAAAGCTATGCATGTTTATTTATTTCTACTCAAAGAAATGATATCATTTTTAAGAAATAACGCATAATAAAAATTGGACTTTTTCTATATAATTCTCCAACTTGGTCAATATTAGATTAACCCACCAACTATAAGTCACTCCCTTGAAAACATAATTTATAATCAGCAGTGCCCATTAAGTATCACAAGATTCTCTTAACAGTTCCCTAAAGAGTAATCTTATATGGTGCATACATCTTTGATGGTTTCTTGAAAGTTCTCACTCATTTTTATCACTCTTTTAGAGATTCCTAGTACATGTTCATCAGCATCTAAGGAGACATTAAGAACTCCTTCTATAGCACTTGTGGAAGTACCTACTCCTACTGTTATTTCTGAGATTCCACTAGTGTCTGCAGCACCAGTTGCAACACCTGTGCAGCACCTGTTCTAGCACCTATCACAGTACCTCCTCTAGATATCCATAATTTCTTATGGTAGTTGCTCAGTTCCTATGGTGGTCTACTAACTGATGGGACATAGATATCCATTCTAATACCACACCCTACAACTGCAGTTCCACTAGTACAACCAATTCCACCAGTTTAGCCTGTCTAGCCAATGTAACTAGTGTAGCTAGTGTCACCAGTAGTTGTTCCTGCACCTCTTCAAGTTCTTGCAATACCAATGGTTATTCTGGAAAATGAGCAGTAGATATGTATGACAGATTTGGAGTAGATCTCCTATCAAGGTTTTTGAGATTAGATCCCTCTCAGTTCATTAGAATTCTAGGGGAAGACGTACTCGGTAACATGGGTATCCTGAAGACCCATGGAATGGCTTTCACTGCTTACTAGATGTGTGGCGCAACCAAGTAGTGGTGGAGAGCTTTATTTCTTGCAGACTAGTGGGTTCACTCCAGTTGACATGGGCGAAGTTCTATAAGGTGTTCATGAGGAAGTTTGTTTCGAGGGTTGAGAGGGAACATTTGAGGGAAATTTCAACAAAATTGAATAGGTTTCTATGTTAGTGTTAGAGTATGAGGCCTGTTTCCACCATTTGTCTATTTATGCGGTAGAACTTATGCCTACAGAGGTAGAACTGTCCGTAAATTCACTAATGGGTTGTGGGATAGACTGCGAGAGTCAGTGGCATTATTGGTTTCTAATGGCCAACCATTGCTGGCCATAGTTGACCATGCTGGTACTTATGATATTCTTCATTACGAGCAATGGCTACGTAGTGAAAAGAGGCAACAACAAAAGAAAGGATATATTGGGTCTCGTTCTGGGAGCCGTAGGTTGTTTTATCACGCACAGGTTCAATCCAGTAGGATAGTGCAATCTTCATTACAGGTTTCTTCACCTCCTCCAGCTCAGTTTTCTCGATGATCTAGATCTTCTCAATGTTGTAGTCAGATGTGTTCTGACAGAGGTTCCCAAAATAGTGAGCTATCGGGGCCATGCTTTGAGTGTGGCATTATGGGCCCCTATATTAGAGCTTTTCTGCAGAGGGGTACTTTTCATCTTGCTCCTCATTCTATACAACCTTTGAAGTTAATGCCTCTACCGGCTAGAGGTAGGGCACAGGATAGTTATCATGGTGGTGGCCAGAGTGATAGAGGTGGTGGTCGAAGCCACAATTTTCATGGTGGTGATCACCAACTATATGTTATTCAAGCTAGACCATAGGGAGTAGACTCAAATTGTGTTATTATAGGTTTGATTTCTATGTGTTCTATACTTGCGTTAGCCTTGTTTGACCCCAGATCCATTTTTTCTTATGTGTCTGGTTATTTTGCACCCAGTTTGGGGTTGTCTAGTAAGACATTATCAGTATTTATACATGTTGATACAGATTCTTTAGTAGCTGATCGGGTGATTAGGTCATGTATGATTTTTATTAATGGGTTGGATACTTAGGTGGAATTTATTCTATTAGATATGGTAGACTTTGATATTATACTATGCATGGATTGAATGTTCCCACATCATGAAGCTTTGGATTGTTATTCCAAGATAGTTACCTTAGTTATGTCGGGTGTTCCTATGATTGAGAGAAAGGGTTCTTATCCTTGTAGAGTGATTCTTTTCCTTCGAGCCTGGAGGATGATTGATAGAGATCGTCTCTCTTATTTGGTTTTCATTTAAGACACCAGTGTTGATACTCCTCTGTTGGATTCTATGCCTTTTTTTAGTTCACGAATGTCTTTTCTCCGATCTTCCAGGTGTTCCCCTTGATATGGACATCAATTTTACTATTGATTTGGAGCCGGTCGCCAAGCTTATCTATATTCCTCTGTACCGTATGGCTCTGGATGAGTTAAAGGAATTGTAGGGGTATCTTTAAGATTTTCTTGATAAGGGGTTTATTAGATTGAGTGTGTCTCTGTGGGGTGCTCATGTTTTTTATGAAGAAGAAGAAGAATGGATCTATGAGAATGTCCATTTATTACAGGTATCTTAACCGAGTTACTATCAAGAATAAGTACCTACTTTCTTAGATTGACGACTTAATTGATCATTTGTAGGGTGCTTCAATATTCTCAAAGATTAACTTGAGGTTCGGTTATCATCAATTGAGTATTAGGGAACCATATGTCCCTAAGACAGCTTTTTACACCCGTTATGGGCATTATGAGTTTCTTGTTTTATCATTTGGGATGACTAATGCTCCTGTTGCATTAATGGAGATAATGAATGGAGTGTTTTTCCTTATTTTGACTCCTTTGTTATTTTCTTCATTAATGATATATTGGTAACTGGAGGAGTTAGGCAGACCATGTTCAGCATTTGAGATTTGTGCTCCAAACTTTGAGAGAGGAGCGATTGTATTCCAAGTTCACTAAATATGATTTTGTCTTAGATCGATATTATTTTTAGGAAAGTGTCTAAGGATGGTTTCATAGTCGATCTGAAAAATATTTGAGGCGATTCGTGGTTTGACTAGGCCTAGTTCCTCTATAGATATTCATAGTTTTGTTAGCTTAGCAAGGTACTATAAAAGATTTTTAGGGGTTTTCTTCTATCGCAGCTCCATTAATTTGATTGACCCAAAAAATGATACTTTTTAGTGGTTGGATGAGTGTGAGGAGATTTTTTAAAGGCTTAAGTCCTTATTGACTTCATAACAAGTTTCCCTTTTTAAGGCTTAAGTCCTTATTGACTTCATACTTTTCAGTGGATGGTGTGTTTATGCAAAAGGGTAAGGTTTTTGCTTATGCTTCTATAAAGTTGAAGGCTCATGAGAAGAACTACCCTATGCATGATATTGAGTTGGAAGTCATGGTACTTGTGTTGAAGTTATGGCATCATTATTTAGATGGGGTTCATTGTGAGATATACTGATCATTGGAGTCTTCAGTATATCTTCAATAAGAGGGATCTAAACTTGAGGCAGCACAGGTTGAGTTGTTAGAGTATTATAATATGAAAATTTTTTACCACTCGGGAAGGTGAATGTTATGGTTGATACTTTGAGTAGGAAATTATCTAGTATGGTAGTCTTGCTTCAATTCGAGCTGATGTGCGACCTTTAACCCGGAGGTTTAGAGTTTAGAAAATAATTTGATTTGAATGCATATTTTATATAGTGGAGGCGTCCTTTATTTTTTTGAATCTCGTTCTTCCCTTATGGAGAAGATTAAAGAAAAATAATTTGAGGGTGAAAATTTGTATATCATCAGAGACAAAGTGTTAAGGGAAAAAGCGAAGGAGGATTTTCTTAACCTGGATAGTGTGTTAGGATTGGTAGCCAGATATGTATGCCTCATGTTGGTGATTTGACTACCTTAGCTATGCAAGAGGCACATAGTTGGAGGTATTCCATTTATCCAGGGGCGACGAATATGAATCATCATTTGAGCTAGAACTACTGGTGGTGTGCAATGAAGAAGGATATAGTTGGGTTTATGTCTAGATGATTGAACTATCTATGAGTTAAGTTTGATTATCAGAGTCTTGGCGGAGTATCTCAATGGATACCCATTCCTTTGTGAAGTAAGAGTGGATTACCATAGATTTTGTTGCGGGTTTTCCTAAGATCGTGGGTGGATATGATTCTATTTAGGTTGTAGTGGACCGATTGATTAAATATACCCATTTCATTCCATTCAAGATCGATTATAAGGTAGAGAAGCTAGCAGAGATTTACCTCAGTCAGATTGTGCGGTTGCATGGTATCTCTATTTCTATAATTTTGGACTGAGTGTCCTCACACACTTTGCATATCTAGAGAGCCTTTGAGCATGAATTGGGTACGTAGCTTGATATGAGTACAACTCTTCTCCTTCAGACTGACAGGAAGTCTGAGCGGACTATTTAAGTTTTAGAGGATATGTTGTGCTTGTGCTATCAATTTCGGAGATCTTTGGGATAAGCATTTGCTGTTAGCAAAGTTTTCTTATAACAACAGTTAACACTCCAGTATTCAGATGGAACCTTTTGAGGAATTATATGGTAGGAGGTGTAGGTATCTGATTGGTTGGTTTGATGCTTTTGAGGTGAGAGCCTTCGATACAGACCTTCTTTTTAATGCTATAAAGAAGGTTTGTGTTATTCAAAGCTGATTACTGACATCCTAGAGTAGGAAAAAGAGTTATGCAGACTGTTGGGTTTGAACCTTAGAGTTTATGGAGGGTGATCGTGTTATGCTAAAGGTGTCACCCATAAAGGGTGTGATGAGGTTCATGAATAAGGCAAGCTTAGCCCTCAATTCATTAGCCTACTTGAGATCCTAGAGTGAGTTAGAGAGGTAGCTTATAAGTTGGCCTTTCGACTAGTGGTACATCCTACCTTCCATGTCTTTATGCTTTATAAGTATATCCCAGATGATTCTCACATTATTCATTATGAATTCGGGATTTAACTTATGAGGAGGAGCTTATGGCGATCTTAGATAGACAGGTGGGAAAATTAAGGATCAATGAGATTGCTTCGGTAAAGGTTCGGTGGAAGCATCACCCAGTTTCATAGGCCATGTGGGTGATTGAGTCTGATATGTGTTCCTGAAATCCATAGCTCATTGAGACTTCAAGTATTTTTTATCTCTTTATGTTTGTGTATGAACATGGTTTTTAGTAGTGGATGATTAATGACATCGAAGGTTATTTGGGGCATTTTCCACAGTGCTATTTTTTCCTTTTGCAAGAGTTGTTCCGAGTCTTATTTGCTTAGTTTACGTGGTTGGGTAGGATTTGGATCTAAAGGGCAGTAAATCTTGGGGATTTATTAGTAATTGGAGGCTTTTATATAGAGATAAGTGAGTTTTTTAGCCTTATATTGATTTTTGAGTCTTGGAATGGATTCCATCTGTTGCGTTAGCTCCGAAATGTGAAAATGGGACTAGAAAGACCCTCAGGTATATATAGGTTGGGATAGATCAGGTGTCCAGGGACGACCGCCCCTAAGTTTTTCCCTGTATGCTTAGCCATTTATTTAGATTTTTCGGTAGTTTTTAATTAAGGGAAATTTGGGGTTTTCTCATTCACCCTTGTTTATGTATGGATTTTGCATGACATTTTTCTCATTTTACACCTTCTAAAACACTTTTTAAACATCATGAGAAGTATTTTATCAATTGAAAAGAATCATTCATCAAATTTTTAAGAAATTCAAGACCCTTGATAAGCTTTTTACTCAAAATATCATATTTTCATAGGATTTTTCATATGGATCCAAACTTGTTTGTTATACTTTGCATGAAACTTATTGGGGTTTTAAAACTCAAGATTTTTATGAAATAAAATGGTATTTAAGCTATCATTATGAACCCATATTTTGCTTTTTACTTGATAATTAGAATCCCAGTACATGGGTAACTTGAACATCCATTAAGACTTCCCAAATTTTTGAAAGGGTTTTAGGGTTGGTTTTTGGGACCCAAATTAAGAAATGAGTTGTGGGTATTTCATGTCTTAATTACTTAAGGTAAAATTATTATTATCCAAATTTTTTGGAGTTGGAGATACGACACGATGGCAAGGCACCCATTTGATTCCTTCTTCATTCTTCATAAGGCAAGTGAAGGATTGAACCTTTTTCAAACTTTGTAGAGTCCTTGTTGTATATTAACTTCTTGTAATTGTGAATTTTGGGGATTTCATTGGGGGCGTCTTCGAGGTGTAGTTATGAATATTCTCCAGACACTAGAGTCAAGCATGTTGGGTTAAAATAAAAGAATAAAAGGGGTAAATCAATAGTAAACTTTGTTATCCTTGTTGAGTAAGGATTGGTATGGTCTTGTGGTGTCCGAAATGTTATCTTATATTTCATTAATTCCTACTTGAGATAGTCCCATGAGAGGCTTTGGTGAAATTGTTTTGTTGATAAACATTTTGTTGAAGTTTATATCTGTGTGTGGTCTTTATTCTTCATTATCCTATGATATACTTGATAGTTGACCGTGTGAGAGTTTGATGAATTATTCACTATTATTGTTCCACATTACCTTATGTTTTGGTGATTTTACTATTGTTGGATTTTGGCACATGATTTTGTACTCTTGAGTGATGATGATACCATGGTACCGATCTTATCAACCATAGGTTGAAGTGACGGTTTACATGATCTTTCGATCCGAGTTTGAGTGATGGAATTTTTTAAGTCTTTTTTTGTATATGATGTGATTAATGTCCTGGTCTTTCAATTGATATTAAGGTGACTATTAGTACACAGCCTAGTTAGCCCCCATCGGTTTTGACCACTCCGATAAGTGGCAGGTGTGTACGGTAAGTTGATTGTTATTTTGATAATGAATTGTATATGCCTTGTGATTGAGATGGAAAGTGATAGAATATGAGATTAATGGTCTTATTAATGATGTTGAATAATTGATTGGTTCAGGATAATGGGTCTCAGTTTGGTCTGAACATCTCAAAATCTATCCCATGAGTCTAACTCTTGATTGCGTCGAATGTACCCTTCCTATCGAGACTAGCCTTATGAGTTAGGGAATGACATGGTTACAGACTTAATATGGATTGATGATAGTCGAACCATATTATAATCTACCCTAATATTCTAACTCTTGTTGCATTAGGTGTACCCTTTCTATCGCGACTTGACTTTCGAGATAGAGACTAAGATAGATATTTGACCCAAGTATCGTTTATTTAATAACCTTGGCCTATTTTAGTTAGCACCTATTTTATGAGTCCGACTCTCGGTAGTGTAGGATGTACCCTTCCTACTGCAATCGGACTTATGGAGTGGAAACTAATGAGGCGTTGTAGACTCCATCTACAAGGCTATAACATAATAAGTGGGATCTATCCCGCTAATTATGAAATAGACTTAGGAAGGGAGTCTTACATCTAAATGGGATAGGGAGGTGACACTATATTTGACATAATTTGGATATTTCCTTTGGTTGTTGAAGATTACATGTATTGGTTCAATCGGTAAAAATCAGTTGATACAGTCCCAGCGTGAACTTGGGTTCTATAGTTATGGATACCTGCTTTGTTGGATCACTATTACTTTGTTTTCAGTGATATGATTGATATCATCCCTCCACCCTGTATATGTTATTTTATTTTCATTATATATTGCTGGCTATGATCTGATTTACAGCTAGTAGTCTTGAGGATTGTGGTCGGGATGATCAGAGTAGTTGGTGATTCTTTATTGTTTTATTCTAGTGTTGATCCAAGGATACTTTCTGAGTACCTATTATTTATTTTGGTAACCATTCCCTTATTTTCTACACTTGTGTAGGTTCATAATCCACAGTGGTGTGATTATTTTTCCTTTGATGAGGTCCTAGGATTTAAGATCTGAGAGTCCAGGTAGTTGCTTATCATCCAGCAAATGCCCAAACTCTTTTTATTTTATGTGTTTGATCCATTTTGAGGTTCTGAGACATTGAGACTATGTATTTTCTATGGCTATATACTTATTTTATTAGAGGCTTGTACATTGTGAGACCAGTTTTTGGGTGGTTTTATAGATAGATTTTGACCTCATATCTTCTTTACTTCTTGTTTCATATTTATTTTCCACATTTACTCTTATAGATTGTCCAAGCTTACTTGTCTAGGTGTGTTTGGATAAGTGTTATCATGACTTGGAATTTTGTGTTGTGACATTCAACCATTGTAACAACACCTAGTTACATCATACAAGAGTCCACAACAATTGAAAAAGTGATGAAATGAGTATTAGGATGAGTTAGTCTTAGTATAAGTAATGTTTGAGAACAAGTAATGTTCTTCATAGCACAAGTTTGTTTTAGGGAAGTGGTTCTGAATTCCATTGCTCTAACATACACATATTTTACATGATCCCAATAATTTTGGACTCCCGCATATTGTAATTAAGATATTTTATAATATTTGAATGTGTTGATTCTATTTATTTTATTTTATTTTATTTATTATTTTTTAGTCATAGTATTGTTTGTCTATATATTCTACCGAAATATTGTAAACTTACGTATAGGTCAAGAGTGAATATATGTACAATTCTAAGATTTACTAGTAAATTACATATTGATACTAGACCTATATGTAAGTCAATAATAGTCCAGTTGAATTTATAGACAATCAATAATATAACTAAAAAATAAAATAAAATAATGCATTTAAATATTGTAAAACATCTTAATTACATCATGTGGGAGTCCAAAATTATTGGATCATGGTCAAACATGTATATGGTATAGAAATAATATTAAGAACCACTTTCTCAAAATAAATTTGTCCTATGAAGACCATTACCTAAAACATTACTTATACTAAGACTCACTCATTTTTACTTATTCCATCATGTTTTTAATTGTTGTGTTCTATTGTCTGATGCAATTAGATGTTGCTACAATGATTGAATTTTTATTTTATTTTATTTATTTTCTTTTTTTAATTATATTTTAGTATTTTTAGGACCATTACATGTTCAAATACTCATTTGATCATGCCTAAAGTTATTGTGGACTCAAAAATAATATTTCAAATTAGTCCAACAATCTTGAAATGCATTAATTCTCCTTATCTAATTTTTTTGGTCATATTTTAGCCGGGCTATATATTCTATTGGTTTGTTACCGACATATCTAACTGTGAATTATCAATTTTATCTATAACGCTATTTCTCATTTATTATGATCTATGAGTTTTAATTATTACTTGTCACTTTAATTGCTGGCCATTTCAGTCATATTTTAGCCTAATTATTATATATTATGTTGGTATATTATAGGTTGATCAAGTAGTTGATTATCAATTACAAGTTCTATTTATAATGTTGTTCTTTATTTATTGTGGCCTATGAATTTCAACTATTACTCATCACATTAATTTTTGGTCATTTAAATAATTATTTCGTCATAGGTTGATCTAGTAGTTGATATCAATTAGACATTTTCTCTTTGAAGTATGAATGAAAAGACTATCGACTACATTAAACTTATATTTTATCTGCTTATATATTTTATTTAACATCAATCAACAATCGAACATCAATGATGATATGCGTCTAGAAAATTTACATAAATTCTATGATAAAACTTATAGGTTATATAAAACAAAAGACTTGTATAATGAGCAAAAGCAAAATAGCAACACAACATATTACGAAAAGAGATTCATAAGGAATATGTTAAATTTCCTTACGAGGAAAATTATTTGACAACCATCTAACGATATAAACAAAACAACAAAAAAGTAAATAA
>JBDJHY010213885.1:0-11349 GCA_039654485.1 Withania somnifera | reverse complement strand
CTTTTAGTCATATTGCAACTTAGTTTATATTTAGTTATTATAATCATATCCACTCTTAAACAAGACAAAGACCTAAACCCTTTTATAGCTTAACCAAGAGATTCAATTAGTTACAAGTCCCTGTGGGTACGATATCCGGCTCGAAAGAGCCACTATATTACTTGTACGATTGTGTACACTTGCGTGTGCATTTGGACACAACAGAAATCAGAATATCGGTCCCAACAAGTCATAAATGACCTGGGGAAGCTACTGGAAATATCTAGAATAAAAAACATCACGTAATTCTCATAAATGACTGTGAGGGTCATTACAACATTCACTACTAAAAGAAATATCGTCCTCGAAAGTCAAGCAAAAATAGTAAATAAGGAAAGAGAGAAAGTACCTTACGACTCAAATAGTTGTGGGTACTACTTCCGCATCTCACTCTCAATGTCCCAGGTAGCCTCCTCGATCGGACAGTTCCCTCACTTTACCCTAACGACTGAAATCTCCCTAGTCCTTAATTTCCTGACATCCTTTGCAAAAATTGCCACCGATTCGTCAATTAAAGATAGATTCTCAACTGGAATATACAGCCACAACATCGAAACATGAAATACCTAATGAATGGATGAAAACATAGGAGGTAGAGACAAATGGTAGGAAACATCACAAACTCTCTCCAAAATCTTGAATGGCGTGATATACCTGGGACTAAGCTTGCACCGCATACCGAACCTCATCACACCACACATAGGAGACACTCTCAAGAAGACTAAATCGCCAACTCCAAACTCTAATGCACAAAATGTACGATCTTCTTAGCTCTTCTGCCTACTCTGCACTACGCGCAGTCTATTAAATCAATTGAATCTCATCAATAGGATCAAGCAACAAATCTAAAGTTTGCACTTTGGCCTCAAAACCATTGAACCAACCAATAGGCAATTGCACCGCCTACCATACAATGCCTCAATTGGTGCCATCTCAATGTTGGAATGGTAGTTATTGTTGTATACAACCTCTGTTAATCATAGATGTTGATCCCAAGTACCCCCAAAATCCAACATATAAGCTCTCACCATATCCTCCAATACCTGAATAGTCTGTTTGGACTGACCGTCGGTCTATGCATGAAAAGTTGTGCTCAACTGAACTTCAGTACCCAAATTTCATTGGATGGACCTCCAAAAATGCATGGTGAACTGTGTGCCTCGATCCGAAATGATAGACAATGGAACTCAATGTAATCGAACCACCTCACGAATATAAACTTGATCCAGATACTTAGCATTATATGAAGAGTGAGTAGGAATGAAGTGCGTTGGCTTAGTCAGTCTATCAACAATGACCCAAATAGTATCATGACCTTAGTTAGTCTATGACAAACTAGAAACAAATTCCACTGTCACACACTCCCATCTCTAAGTTGAAATAGAGAGTCTCTACATCAAACTACCAACCATCGATGCTCACACTTAACCTGCTGGTAGTTTAAATACTGGGACACATACTTAGCAATTTTTCTCTTTATTTCACTCTATCAATACAATTGATGCAAATCACGATATATCTTAGCTGCACCAGGATGAATTAAATATTGGGAGTTATGAGGCTCTTACAAAATCAACAGAACCAACTTACCAACTTGCAGCACACACATGCAACCATCATACTAAAGTGAACCAATAGAATCCCTTCCAGCCTCTCCAGCTAACACCTGATCACGGAGATAAATCAAGTGTTGATCCTCAAACTAACTCTGTCAAATCTGATGTGCCAAAGAAGAGCTGACCTCAACACAAGCCAGAACTATTATGGGTTAGGAAAATCCAATCTAATCGACCAATTAGCCAAATACTGAACATCCAATGCTAACGAGCTCTCTGAAACTACTAAGGCTCACAAGCTTCCCATACTAACCGTTTACCATCTCAAGGAATCGGACACTACGTTTGCCTTGCCTGGATGGTAGAGGATAGTATTATCATAATCATTCAGTAACTCAATATGCCTTCGCTACCAAAAATTAGCTCCCTCGAACTCACAATGTACTAAAGACTACGATGGTCAGTATAGATCTTACACTAGACCCCATACAAGTAATGCCACCAAATCTTGAGAGCAAACACTACTTCCTCCAACTCCAAGTCATGAGTGAGGTAGTTACGCTCATAACCTTCAGTTGTCTCAATGTATAAATGATAACTTGACCCTGATACATCAAACACAACTAAAACCAACACCAAAAGCATCATAATACACAGAAAAACCCTGACTCAATTGGCAAGATCAAAACTGGCGCAAAGTAAATAACTCCTTGAGTCTCAAAAAGCTCAACTCGTAATCCTTGAACCACTAAAAGGACACATCCTTCCTAGTTAACTTAGTAAAAGGTGTTGCAATCGATGAAAACCCCTCGATAAAACACTGATAATAACTTACTAACCTAAAAAAGTTCTGAATCTCAATAGGAGATGTTGGCCTCGGCCAATCATGCACAACTTTAATATTTACTGGATCAACTTTAATCACATTCTTAGACACTACATGCCCTAAGAATGCAATAAACTCCAACCAAAGCTCGCACTTTGAGAACTTAGCATAAAGTCGGTGCTCTATTAGTGTCTAAAGAATCACCCCAAGTGCTAGTCATGATCAGATTTACTTCACAAATACACCAAGATATCATCAATGAATACAATCACAAATGAGTCCAGGTAGGGCTTAAGCACCCAATGCATCAAGTCCAAATATACTGCTGTGGCATTGGTCAAACCGAAGGCCATAACCAGGCTCATAATGGCCATAATGGGTCGTAAAATCTGTCTACGGGATGTCCTCTGTCTTAATTCTTAACTGATGATAACCTAACCTTAAGTCTAGTTTCGAGATCAAACAAGTCATCAATCCTCGGCATAGGATATCTATTCTTAGATGTAACTTTGTTCAGCTGACGGTAATCAATACACATCAGTATAGTACCAAATTTATTTTAACAAACAAGACTGGCGCTCCCCACAATGACAAACTAGGACGAACAAAGCCTTTATGTAACAAATCTTAGAGCTGAACCTTCAACTCTCTCAACTTTGAAGGAGTCATACAGTAGGGAGCAATAGAAATGGGCCTGGTGATTAGCTCTAAGTCAATATTAAAATCAATATCCTGCTCAGGTGGTAGACTTGGTAGGTCGATTGAAAATATATCAAGAAACTCAAAAATCACAGAAAAAGACTAGGAAGTAGGAGTGTTGGCCCGAACATCGCAAACCTATGCTAAGTAAGCCAAACATCCTCTCCCCATTAACCTTCTAGCCTGTAGGCAGGAGATGATCCCTGTTGGTGTGTGGTTACTAGAACCCTGCCATACAATTAGAGATGCACCAGGAATGGCTAAGGTAACAGTCTTGGCATAACAATCCAAAACCGCACGATGAAAGGGACAACCAATTCATGAGCAGTATAACATTAAAATCCAACATATCTAATAACATGAAATCATCCCAAGTATCCATCTCACTCACAAATATCATACATTATCTGATAATCTGATCCTCTCTTACAGGGATAGCAAAACGCATAAATATTAATAACATCTTAGTAGTCAACCCTAAAATGGGTGCAAAATAAGTAGACATATAAGAACAAGTGGATTCAGGATCAAACAAAGCTAAAACGAATCTAGAACACATAGAAATCATACCTGTAATCACTGCATCTGAGGCTTCATCCTCTGGTCTAGCTGGCATAGCATAAAACTGGAAATCACTACCAGGACGAACACCACCATGACCACCTACCCTACCACGCTAGCCACAACGAGAACCAACCTGTGCCCCACCTCTAGCTGATAGCAGCATTAATCTCAAAGGCTGAAAATGCTAGGAATAAAGCTGAATAGTACCCCTCTAGGGGCATGCTCCAGTAATGACCTATAATGCCGCACTAAACAATATGGACCTGATGGACCACTCTAACAAAAACCTCTACCAAAACCCGTCTGACCACCACAATAAGAGAATCCAGAACTATAAGAAAACTGTAGTAGAGATGGTGCACAAAAACTCTATTGAGACAGTGATGAAAAATAAATTCAAGCCTGGATTGGCCTGCTAGACTAGCCCTGAACATACTGTAGTTGACCATAGCCCCCAGAACGGTACCTACTATAACTACCTTGATGCCTTCTGTCTTGTTTCGTTACGCTGACGCGAATCAAGCTAGAGGGCCTTTATGGAATTAGCATGATCTACCACTTCTTGAAATGGTCGACTATCAAATATCAATAACACCACAGACTCATGCAGTCTATCTCGCAACCCATTAGCAAACTTACGACCCTCTCCACCTTTGTAAGCATAAGCTCCACCCATAAATATATAACTGGTGGAATCGAACCTCATACTCAGCCACTGACATCGATCCTTATTCAAGCTTGTTGAACTCTTCACTTAAGTGCCCTCTCTCATCTCTAGATACAAAATTTCTAATACATTCTTCATAGAACTCAGCCTAAGTCAACTGAAGTGTAGTCGTTGGTCTGCAAACAACAAGAACCCTCCACCACCACTTGGCTGCACCACACATATTGTAAGTGGTAAAAGCCATGCCGTGTGTATTCAAAATACCTATGCTCCTCAATCTCTCTTCATACTTCATAATAAATTCATAGGCATCTTCTCCAGAACTCCAGTGGACCGAGGGGGATCCAATCTTAAAAATCTACTCAGGAGCTTCTGCTTCAAATGTGACATAGTTGTTTCCTTCTCAATTGTCGGAGCAACATCTGTTACCAGAAGAACCTAGGGAGGTACAGGAATAATTATTGGTTGAACAAGCTGTACTGGAGAAACTGTAGTTGTAGGTTGTAATACTGGTGTAGGAGAACGGGTGCTAAAACTAGTGCTGCAGGCACTAGGGGAGTCTCTAAGTAGTCACTTTCGTAGGTTGTCTAGCTAGAACTTGAGCTGTTTTCTTAGCTGTTGAAGATCGTGTATGCGACATTTGTGAAAGAATGAAGAAAATGAGTGGAAACTTTCAAGAATCCATCTAGGATGTACACAAGAAGTTGGATTCAAAAGTAGAAGTCACATTTCTACATATTACTATAGCCTCCCGAAGATAAGCCATGAATGTCTCCACGCCGATCCGCAGGACTCTACTAAACATTGGCTCTGTACACCGACACCAAACGAACCTAAGGCTCTGATACCAATTTTTCACGACTCAATTTCTCGGATCATGATGAAAACTACTATTCCACCAATAAGAGAACCAACCCTATAGCTCGAAGTCGATGCGGAGGGTTACCATCTATATAGCGGAATGCACAAGCACAATAAAAAGGTACAAAGGAACAGGGATATCAAAAATATATCAAAATATAATAATAGAATTAATAAACTCCCAAAACTTGGTATCAGTATAAATAAACACAGCCTCTAAGTACAGAATTAAGCAAAAATTTGCTAAATGTATGTCTCTGAAAGTACAAAAGAGACAGCTCCTCTCCGAAGACAGAGCAGGGAGAGTTGGACGTCAAACACACCCTGTGTCTATGAAAGCAACAATATGTAAGCATGAATGACAACACGTAAATCAATGTAGGGCGCTAGTACTCGGATCTACACCATAAGAACGAGTGTAGTATGAGTACCAGTAGCCGAAGCAACCTGTACCCAGTAGGCTTTAAGGGCCCACTACGCATAACAATCATAAAAATAGTAAATAACGAAATGCAAGAAAGTAAGGTAACAAAAGCAAATAGTACAACATGGAAGCTAGCTACTCAGATGAGAATCAGGTAAACAGATAGACACATCTTCGCTAGCTAAAACATCAGAATAGGATCTTAGGAAAAAGAAGAGAACGTACCCGAATCCTTACAACGATATACATAAACAATAACAGTAAGCAATCAAGAAATAGATAAGTAGTCAAAGAGAAAACATGGACGGTATATCGATAACCTCAAAGTAAGAATGGAATGAATAGTGAAATGATGTATCGTACAATCTCTCAAAACAATTTTTAGCTCAATCTCTCGCAGAATGAATGCACAACACATCAATACATTCATATTTACAATTAGCAGCATAATACACCAGCCCAAACCAGAGGGGAAAACCCAAAACCAACCTATGCATCAGTGTTCTACTACTTCTAGAGTCACTCTAAAGCCATCACAAGGGCATTTCTAAGTCACATGTGTCGTATCACACCGAATGCGATTATAGGGAACAAGTAGGGGACGAAATGAAAAAGCGATTCAAGTACATGGTAACAACCTTTAAACCCATCCCACGGATGTTATTTAGTACAATTATCAAAGCTATATACCTAGAGATAGCCACACGGAGCCTAGTTGTCGCCTGTAGAACAAAGTGCTATAAATCTCAAATATCAACCCCGACTAATAGCAAACAGTCTCTAACGGCTATGAAACTCATATAATAAAAAACTAGGGATTAATATGAGTCTAACAAAATTTAAACTAATTCTGGAATGGGCAAAAATCAGGCCTAAAACGAACACGCAGGCCTTGCACGCCAGAATCAAAAATAAACTTCTTCATGGGGTTCGTAGCTTCACCAGGAACCGGTGCTCCAAAAGTAAACAACATTTGAGTGCGGTAAAGGCTTCAAATTTGCTCGAGATAATTTTCATTAAAAGGGCAAAGGTTTATGCTTTACAAATTTAAACAGAGTAATTCAATAAGGGAACACTAGCCACGAAGTAGAATGATTCAAGAGACAATAATCAAATCATTTAAATAGGATATAATCCAAGTTTACATCTTTTCTTAGTTTGGTCATCAATGGAGGAAACCCTCTTTCAAGAAATTAATAAGGAAAGAGGTTTACTGAGAGTTGGAAAGACGAGGGAAGCCTTTGGGAACTTTTCTACCACAGTTGATGAGTTTTCCATAGAGTTTTGCCACATGAATTAATAGAATTGATGAAAATAAAATTTGGGGAATAGAATGCCCGAATGGGTTCAGCTATTTATAACCTCTGCAATTTCCACAGGGGCGAAAATCGTGGTCGCTGGGCGAAAAATGGGTCACTAGGGCGTTCTTGTATCCCGAAGACTTCCTTCACAGGTGCGGAGATTAGGCCATTTGGCAACCTTATAGGTGTGACCTATCCTATTGCTGGGGTGGTCTGTGCCTGCTATTTCACAACAACTGAAATACTAAATTTCGAGGGTCTAGAATGAGCATTTTGAGTCTAATTTTAATAAACCAAAAATGTAAAAAGCATGGAAATTACATTTTAGATATATGGAATCATCGAAATGACCAACCATGGTCATTTAGAAGAATGACCCCTAAAATCATGAAATATCGAATTTGCACTAATCCACCAAGATACTCAAAATTACAGTAGATACCCCAAGAAATAAATAAATTTTCTTACTAGCCTAAAATCACCATTCCTGAGCTGATTGAAGCGTCAAAATTCCATTTGGACACTCCGAACACCAAAAGACCACCCAAGCTTTAAATGAAATGAGAAACCACTATTTAGCAAAAACTCAAAACGAAAACCCTAAAATACGAACTTAAGGTCCATCTAGACTTTATTTTGACATTCCAGAGCTAACAAATCTATTGGAATTTAAATCTGAGCCATCTTAAAGGAAAGTTGACTACAGTCAATGAATACTTAGTTTTAGGCTCTGAAATAGGCAAAGTGAGATAAATCTCAACCGAGATGCCAAAGAAATGGGAATATCGGTCCTAGTAAGTCATAAATAAGCTAAGAAGCTATTTGAAAGCTCTAGAATACAAAAATTCATATAATTCTCATAAATAACCACGAGGGTCATTAGATTTCGGCACGTGTCACGTTTGTTCATGATCTGCTTTTGGCCCAGGGTCTAGGTGTCACACTGTGATGTTACTTCCCTTCATACTTTTTAGATGATATTACACACACTAATGGCTGAACCTAGACTACACTTACTAGATATTACTGTAGTTACACCTTTCTATTATAAATTATGTGTCATTGCCCTATTTTCTCTTGATCTCTCTTTACTTGCTTATGCTTACTTTTTATCGGTCGACCTATGATATCTATTCGGTACCCTTTTTTTGGAACTCATGCTATACTTTTTCTCTTTATTTTATGATGCAGATCCTAGTACAAGCCATCAGAGCAGACGTGATTGTGCTAGATATATGTGCTAGATAGATGGTTTTGTTCTAGAGATTTAGGTGAGTAGTTGACGACCTTGCTGAACAATTTTTCTTCCATTTAAAAGTTGTTCTAGCTAGAATCTGGATAGCTTTTTGTAGCTTTGCCCATTTTGGGTTGTATTCCTATACCTTTCTATATATATAAAAGGAGTTAGTTTCGATTGTGAATTTGTATATGATATTTTTGTTCTTATGTTCATCTCCCTTCGTCTTATCTTTTAGTCTTTGGTATTGGCCCATCGCTTAATGCTCTGAGATGGGGCTAGGCTTGTCTATTGGTGGGATGTAGACGCCATCACAACTCAATTTTTGGATCGTGACAAAATGGTATTAGATCTCTAGGTTCATGGATGTCTCTGACTATAGGAGAAGGAGTCTGGTAGAGTCCCATAGATCGGTACGTAGACGTTTGTATACTATCATCAAGAGGCTATAGAACTCTTTTATAGGGGTGATTTTTTTCTCTTTCATGTGAGTTTTCCACTGGTTTCTAGGTTACTCCTCTTGGTTCTATTCCTTTGTAGATGTTCCATGCCTAGTCAGCACCTGGAGGAGATGATGTTCGTCCTCCTCACAGAGACCTCTAGTTAGGGGGTAGGGTAGAGAAAGAGCCCATAAGAGAGGTTGGGCTAGATTTGATCAAAGTTAGTCTGCACCCACAGTTCTACCTCCAACACAGGTGCATCCACCTTCAGATTATGCACTTAGAGAAATGTGGTAGCATATAATTATAATGTTCGATAAGTGACCCACTGATGAGGGTTAGACTTTAGGCCAGGGAGTGGCACAGGGTGCCCCATCTCCTCCTATTCAGTCGGTACTAGTAGAAACCATGCTTCTTCCTCTACAACGTATTATAGAGGTACCGCCAGTTCAGCTTCCATTCCAGCCTCAGCTTGATGTTTCTATTTTGACTTTCAAAGATCGAAAGATACACAACCATTTTATGCATATGGAGCCTTCAAGGTTTTCTAGTGATTCCAGACAGGATCCTTATGAGTTCATTGTAGAGTGAGAGGAGATGCTGCAGACTTTTGGTTTGAGAGAGACACATGGAGTTGATTTTATTTGGTATCAATTAGAGGGTCGGGCTAAGGCCTGGTGGAGAGCATATAGAGAAAGCAGACCAGCAGTGCCGACACCTATGGCATGAAGTAAGTTCATGGAGACCTTCATGACTCAGTATGTTCCTCGGAGTGTTGGCGAGGAAATTAAAGCCCAAATTGTGTACTTACAGCAGGGATCAATGACAATTTCTGAGTATGGGCTCGATTCATGCAGTTTTTAAGGTATTGGGCCACTATTATACTGACAGAGGCTGAGCGAGTCTATTATTTTTGTAGAGGGATAGAGATCAGAGTTACAGGAAGATGTTGAGTTATTGCTTGCTCAGGTTAGTCCATTATTTATAGTGATGAAGCATTCTCGTAACACTAAAAGGGATCATCGCTTAGCCCAAGGGGGAAACAATGAGAGGCAATGCCGCCAAGGTAATTTTAGTGGGTCTCGATTCTCTGGGAGATGGTATGATAAATGTGGACCTCACCAGCAGTAGCCACAACAATGCTATCAAGGACAACCTAGTAAACTAGTTCAGATGTCTTTGTCATTATCTAGTGACGATTAGAGTAGCCAGCCCTCCAGGGGCGCATCTACTAAGGTTTGAGTTGTGGTGGCTGGAGTGTCACAGTTAGTGGTTATGGATGAGGTAGAGGTTTTGGTTGCTATGGTTACAGTGAGATAGGTCACTGTTCTAGAGAGTGTCCATGATACCGGGCAGTTCAGCCGGTAGCTTAGATCTGCAGTGCCTCTGCAGGCAGTACCGCCACCGGATAGAGGTAGTCAGACAATAACTTAAGGCGATCATGGTGGGAGATAGAGAGACAGAAGAGGAGATCAGCAGGGCGCTGTTATTTTTATGTCTTACTTGATAGAGCCTGAGCAGAGGCTTCAGACACAGTGATTATGGGTATGTTATTTGCTTGTAACTAGCCATCCTTTGTATTTTTTGGCCCTAGTTCTATATACTCTTACATTTTTATGTACTTTATGCCCCGTATGAGTGTTATATGTGAGCCTTTATTGTGCCCATGAGTGTGGATACACCCGTAGGTAAGCCTATAGTGGTGGATCGGGTTCACAGAGACTGTGTTGTGACCGTATGGGGGTTGGACACTCAAGATGATCTTGTGGCTCTTGACATATTTGATTTTGATATGATTCTAGGCATGGATTGGTGATACCCTCATCATGTGGTCCTGAATTATAGTTACAACACAGTGACCTTATTTGTTCCAAGTGTCTCTCCAATGGTATGGTAAGGTCCTATTAGCCACTCCTGAGTGCCAGTGGTATCTAATATGCAGGCTAGTAGATTCCTAGGCAGGGGTTGTACAACTTACTTGGCTTATGTCCATAATATGATTGTTGATCCTTCATCCCCTAGGTCTGTGCCCATTATTAGAGATTTTCTTGATGTTTTCCCTTATGAGTCTCCTAGCCTCCCACCCAAGCATGTTGTTGATTTTTCTATAGAGGTTGAGCCGAGAACTAGGCCTATTTCTATTGAACATTACTGCATGTATCTAGTAAAGCTCCGGGAACTCAGTATCTTGATTTAAGATCTGATTTCCAGAGGCTTTATTTGTCCCAATGTTTTATTATGGGACGCTTCAGTGTTATTTATAAAAATATAAGACGGGACTATGTGTAGATGTATTGACTACAAACAACTGAATAAAGTTACCATTAAGAATAAGTATAGTTTGCCGCAAATTGATGACCTTTTTTATCAGTTTTAGGGTACTATGGTGTTCTCAAAAATTGACTTGAGGTCGAGTAATCACCAGCTGAGGATTTAGGCTGGGGATATCTCGAAGATTATTTGTTTGACTCGGTATGGACATTAGCAGTTCTTGGTTATGTCGTTGGACTAACTAATGCCCCAGCTGCATTTATGGATCTATGAACAGAGTTTTTAGACTAACTCTTTTATGATTATGTTCATTAATGACATCCTGGTTTACTCTTGAGTGGGGAGAAGCACGAGGAGAATTTAAGAGTTGTATTTCAGACTTTGAGTAATGAGCTTCTTTATGCGAAGTTCTCGAATTGTGCTTTTTAGTTAGACTCTATTGCATTCTTGGGTAATGTTGTATA
>JBDJHY010213855.1:0-11349 GCA_039654485.1 Withania somnifera | reverse complement strand
TTTCCCATACAGCCCACTTCTTCATCATAGCTTGTAAGACCTTCAATTCCTTAGCTTGGCTTCTTGTAAAGGGTCTCAAAGCTTGTGTGTCATCCATGCTCGTATCATACAGTGTATCAATGTCTTATTGTGTCAAAAAAGAAACAAATTCGACTTCAAAAGAATGAATGTATGTTTTATCGGAATAAGTCGCACCATCGAACCAATTTGTCTTCTCATAGAAATTGCAAATGCTCAAGTATCTTCAAAAAAGATTTCCAATCTTATCAATTTAAGCCTTAATGACAACTTTTTCCCTAACTGATTCATACGAATCATATATCTTGATACGCCTGTGATAGAAAAACACAACAATTAAAACCCAATGAAATTCATCCCTGCAATTCACAGGGATGATTGTTTCATCAACAATATGTCATGGTAGATCGATTGGGTGTGAAATCCATTGATGAAATAACTTATATCAACCTTCACTGACAATGCATTCAGAATTTTCGGTGAATTTGATCCAAATAACATCAACTGCGTGTTTGAAGTTACACATTGCAGTGGTGTAATTATTTATATATGATGTTGTTCTGAATCTTTGCCTTCCTACAAAGGTAATAAAAGACAACATTATGTGTTGTGACATAACATGAAAAAAATGGTATCTTAGTTACAATATTTGTAAAAGAATTTTTATGGATATATCATCAAAGATACATACACAAAGTAAGATGAGATGGTTTATCAGTAATAAAGATAGATACAATAATTAAGATACATACTAGCATATGGATGATAAATATTAACATTGAAATACATTAATGAATTAGTAATGTAAGATACATTATCTAGACAATTATTCTTTGAAAAGATACGAACAGATTAAGTTGTTTAATGTATAACAATGTTTCTCTTAAAATGACGACTTAAATATATGTACCTCATCATTTCAATAGTTGACTGAAAATTACATGACATAAAATTATAATTTTGGTAATTTGAGCCACAATAAAATCAAAAGGTTATTGCAAACTTGAATATTTCTTCATGTAGTAGTCCTTGGCTAACTTTCTATAATGGTATTGGTTGTTAACAAAGTTATTTTTATAACAAAAATAGTTATATAGTTAAATAAAGAGTGTATAACCTGGTAGCATGTTTTACAAGAATTCTAGTATGTATCCAATATGTATATTTGTCCACCAAAGATCAACTAAAACATTGACAGGATAGTTATGAAATGCATGATTGTTGACAAAGGTATCTGGTACTCCTTCTGTACATGTTAAAGCTGATTCAAATTCTGATACAAAAAGAGATTTTTTCCATAAACCACGTTGTGTATTTCTATGATTTCTACGAAGAGGTGTTTCAGTTTCAACGTGTAACACAATATTTCTTTCAGAATTGGGTTGGGATTCAATTTCTAATTTTTAATTGATTGAAGCATTATAGCAGCTATAGGTTGAACATCAATGTGTTGCTTGGGATTACTGTTTGTGTCTTGGGGTAGTAAATTGGATGGTATATCATAGATACCTCCTTGAAAAGTATTTTCATGTGCAATCTCATTCATTTCTGCATCTTCATGCATTTATTTTTTCTGCATAAAAATATAGATCATTGCACTGTCAATCACATAAAAAATGATATGGATTACATGTTGGTCCCTATTTTCTTCAATTTCCATAAACAAAGTTGTAAACTATCTTTCAAGATACTCATTTTTCTCTTCGAATTCTTTATTCATCTAATAGTATAAAAAAATTAGTTGTGCAAACCTATAGCTAAAAATGATAGGAAAATATAAGTAAAGTTAGAGATCTCCTAAGTGATTTCTTCATTTGCACTAAATCTATCCTCGTGATGAATTTGAAAATCTGCTTAGTGGCAGATTTGTCAGCCTTAGACATGTCATGGCTTGTGATATTTGATGTATTTTGGGTAGTTCAGGTTCCTCGGAGACAGATTGTTCAGTTGTATCATTAGCAAAAATTTTTAGAGATTCGTCTATATTATGCAGGATAGATTCTTTGGCACATTTAAAAGCTCCTGTCTTTGAATGAATTAGGGTAACTTGAGGGATGTTTGTCAAAACAGGCTCCTTCTCTTTTACAATATCTTTTTTTGTCACGGCACGTCTTGTCTGTGCAATAGTTTTTGGGACAACATTTTATTTTTTTATCTTTTTTAGGTTTGATAACCCTGTATTTATGTTTATTCATTCAAATACGAGATTCTATAACCGGTGGTGCATTTGATTTGAGTTTCTTGGATAAGCGAACAAATGATGATGCCACATAATAAAAACGGGGCTTTTTTTGCACCTTGAAAGGTGATGTAGATGAAAAATCATCATCATTTGCTTGAATGTCTGATGGTATCTGTAGAGGTGGATATTGTTGGTCCAACTGATTCAAGTGAAACTATGCAACCTTATTTGCGGTAGGAGAAATATTTTGATAATGTAGTTGGATGGAAAAATATTAATAAAAGATATAAAATTTAAAAGTATGAGTTGCTATGAAAAAGACTTTTGTCAAGAAATTTTTTTAAGATACACATATGTTGTTGTATCTTTTACAAAACAATTAAAGATACACTCAATATTATGTAACTTTATGTACATATTTCAATAATTTGTGAATTTTGGAGGTTGAAATGCAAAATACATGTATTTTTCATTTGTTATGTATCAACTACATATGCTTTATTGGAAAAATATACAAAATATGCATACCTTGTTTCTTGCATTACCAAATATACAATTAATAAGATACCAATATGTTGGCTTGACATTAACAACTCTCCAGTTCAGAATTCTTGGAGTTAGATTGCCTTCTTTAACAACTATCTTATCGAGGACCTCAGAATAGCATTCGTAGAACCAAACTTGCATGGCATATGGCATACCAGTCAACCGATTACTTTTCTTAATCATGTTCATTTTTTTCTGCATGTTTTGATTAGAAAATTGAATGCTAACTTACTCCAGTGTAACTTTCACTTTTGACTAAATGAAAATCGCGGTCTAAAATGTTAGTATGATTCTGCTATGACTGAATGTAAGTATGAATAAAGTACAACAAAGCCATGCTAACTCATCTTCATTGTTTCAAAAACATTAACAAGATCTATTTTTCTCATAAGATCATGACCTTTAAAAAACCTTTCCTGAAAATCAGACGTAGGATGGTGTGAAAAATCCAAATAATCTATGTCGCCATGGCACCTCAATCCAGTGACAATTGTAAATTCCTTAATGGTGAACTGAAGCATAATTTCATTTACACGTATACAGAACTGATTGTCATTTTTTCAAAAACCTCTCTCGAAAGCAAATAACGATCAAGTTATGCTTGAAAGATACAAAATAGTATATTCAAGTAAGAATTAATAATTGTTTGGCCGAATAATGCGACTTGTTGTTCAGTGATATACTTGCAGAGATTTGCTACAATGTTGTAATCTGCAAAACTTAGTACTTTAAGATTAAACTTAGCACTTTGAGATTGTGTGCTGAAAGTACAACATATGGGAACCTACATACAATAAAAATTAAAATCAATTCATGAAATATGATTTAACATAAAAATTCATGTGTCTTATATGTAAAAGATGTATTTTCTTGTTGATTGTTCAATTTGTTGAACAATATGTTGGAGTCCCATATCTTAGAATCTAGTTAGGTCATTCCTGTATTTGGATATTCTTTCTAATAAGGTTTCAAGTTCATCTTCTTCCTTATTTTTTCAACAAATTCTTGGGTTAATCCTAAAGAAAAAATTAGTGCATTGTTTGGAGGATCTTTAGTTATTTTTGAGTAAAAGAGCTTTTGCTTCAAACACTAAAAGATACACCGATTACATACTAGAAAAAGCTTGCAAAATCAAGATAATGGTGATTATTTTTATGATGATAATGGGAAAATGTGGAGTTTACAGTTGGGGATAATGGGAGAGGTTGATAGATTATGAAATACATGGAGGGAATATTGAGTTTGGAATAGATATTGGGCAAAAAAATGATTGATTTTAAGATTAAAAACAAGGAGTGTATAAAAGATGGAACACTACTTTTTGTAATATTTTCAAAGTCGTTGTAAAAGGTGTAAATACCTTGTCTAAGTATTGCCATTTATGTAATTTTTCCTATTTTAAAATCAATAATAAAGCCCGTCTCTATTATTTTAATATTTTTGTTGAGATGACATGATTAGTTTGATACACATGATAAGTTTGATACACTCGTTAACTGCATGTAAAAAGTTTATTTTAGAGCATTTTTATTTTACTTTTCTCTTCTTCTTTTCCATTTTAGCCAGTATCTTTTCAAACTTAAACCCTTCAATGGTAAAATTTATCCGCCGTAGACTATCTATTTACAGTTAGAAAATAAAATCTTGAGACCGAAAGAATTTGGTCAAAGATGTCACGTGTCATAGATTCATTGGTCGCTTTTTATTTTTACTCAAAATTTGTAATTTAAAAAATTATTCAAAAATAAATAGTGGGTGATAAATTACAAAATAATATTGAAAATTATAAAAAATGAAGAAAACAATATATTTGGGTTGAGGTGCAAATATCTCACTTTTTTTAAGGAGATCGGTCCAGCAGTAATCTTCTTGAGTTGTTCCCTTCAAGATACAACAGTCTCTCACAAAGTGAAACTCAACAAACTCTGGATAAGAGTTAAATTTTAAGCTCCACAAAGGAAAACACCTCCTTCCATCAAATTAACTCACTTTTTTACTAACTCTTTGCACTCTATCTTTTTCTTGTATGTATGTGTATGTGTTTTCAACACATGCAAGACCCACTATTTATACGTGTAGAAGTCATCCTAAAATTGAATAGAAATAATGTTAATAATAAATTGAAAGATAAATAAATTATAGGTTACATATATTACAAGTGTAATGGTAGAATAAAGACCAAGTTAAGAGGTAAAGGTTACGAGAATTTTTTAAAACTAATTGTAACCTCTTTCCCTACCAAATAATCAATGACCAGAACGTTCAGTAAGGTGCCATTAATTAAGAATGAATGGCTAATAAAGCCATTGAAATAATATGCTAATGATACATTTTAGATATAATACAAAATAATGTTAATATGCTCATAAGTAATGGCTAACACAAATGACAAGTATCCTCATTTTGACACTATATGTTATTTGGCTAGTGCGATACACACACGTTATATATTTGTTCTGATTGTAAAAGAAAGTGTCAAAATGATTGAAACAAATCCTAATAGAAGTATTTAAAATAAAACAGACTTAGTTGAAATACTATATAAAAATAATACCAACTTTAAAAAACCATATGAATTCTTTCTTTAAAAAATTAATATAAGACGAATGTCACCCTTCAGTGGCAATGTCAATGTCAATGTCAATGTCAATGTCAAGGGACAAGGATGCAGGACAAATGATAGGTTAAAAAACAAACGGAGCTACAGAAACGTGTTTTTTAGGTAAATATTTACTATAACATTGAGTAATTGGGTTCCACCATACGCCACTTGAAAATAAAATCAAAATTTAAATTTTATAAATTTTAAATGTTAGAATAGTAACAATAGGCCTTTTTAAATCGAGTTTTAAGTTTAACTTTGCATGTATTTAATAATTTTTTATATAAACACAAATTTTAAATTCGTAAATTGAGTATTTCTAACCCCGCCTTACTTGCTAAACGCATTAAAATATGCTATTACTTGCATATATGCACGTAGATACACTCTCAACATCTTATTATATTATTTATAAATAAAATTTGAGATGTTGATTTGAATTATGTATTATAATAGTCATAATGGAAGAAATTATTAGGATCATTGTTTAAAAAAACTAGTTTGGTAAAAAATGTACATCTTTCATGTTTTGCCAAATTCTTGGAACTGGTACAATGCAAATGACCAACAACGACAAAAGTATTTGCAATTTTAAGCTTATAAATCATAGCATAGGTCAGTCAAATAAAGTTTTTTCTATAAGGAGATACTGAAAATGCTGTTACATTTGTCCATTGATTTGTATTCACACTAACATAAACTCTGATAGCTAAAAGAAACTAGTAAAGACTAATAAAAAGGGACAATTTAGTATCTTCGGTTTAACTTCTCTATACTAATAAAAGAAAATAACATAATGTTAGATCATCAATCTACTCCTCCTAAACAACAGCAACAATAGCCTTTGATGAGCTACCAGACTTCTTGGTAGGTAACAAAAGGTTGTGAATGTTCGGCATAACACCACCATCTGCAGTCGTAACATCACTAAGCAACTTGCTTAATTCCTCGTCATTTCTAACAACCAACTGGATACGCCTTGGAACAGTCCTTATCTTCTTGTTATCCATCGCCGTATTTTCAGCTAATTCAAGCACCTCAACGGCAAGGTAAACTGGAGCACTCCGGTGACATGCTAGGCATACTTTCCGGCTCTGAAGAAACACGCGATACGACCAATGGGGAATTAAAGACTAGCTTTGCTGCTACAGACTGAGACAACTTTGCAGTAGCATCCCAAGCTAGAGGTTTTTCTTATCAGCCATTGTCTTTTTCACTGCAAATACAGTAACATATTTTACTTTGATCAAGAGAGAAGTGGCATAGCACTATTGACTGAGTTTCTCTTTGTATGCCTCTTTATTAAACTCGTGTAAACTAATTATTGCATAACATGGGTAAGTGCATAAGGTAACAAATTTTCTTACTATGTTCAATTTTTATTAAAAGTTAGGTCTATATTCATAATTCATTTTCTTCTAGAACTAGTTCATTCAAGCATCCGAGCATAAAAAAAATATTTCATCAAATAAAGAAAACATAATGAAGAGAAAAACTTACAGACTTCATTACTCATTAATTCAATTCTGAAGAACTCTCGAAGAGAATTCATGTTGAAAACGAGTTCATCGTGTCTTCGTCATTGTTGTGAGGTCCGTTCATGTCATCTGCGATTGTTTAGTTCTACTAAAACTGCGAGAGAGTGGTAAAGCATGTTATAGATATAAGGGGTAAGGGACTAGGGCTTCTAAGAATTGTTACAAATTTTTCTTTTGTCCAAATGTTGGTAAGGGACTAGGGTTTCTAAGAACGTACATTGATTATCTTCAAATTTCGTATATAAACTTCACTCGGTGTTCTGAAGAGCTTATTTTCGGAAATTCAAACATTGAACAACAATACGTCTCCTTAAACTTGAAAACTATTGTAAATTTTTATATCTAATATCATGTCAAACCTTAATGCAATGGCTTCAAATTTCAGATATAATGTTTTTAATTTACATAATACAAGTGAAACTCAAAAGAAAAGTACAATCTGGTCATCAAGTATAACACTTGGCCACCAAATAAAACTTACACATATATTAAAATACTTGGCCATTTACTTAGCCACCAAATAAAATTCACATTTATATTAAATGAGGTCCACAAAATAAATTTACTTTTACCCTAAGTAAATTTTAATCTCCAAAATTTTATTAACATATCCAATATTTAATAATTTTTATGTATAAATATAAAATTAAAATCATTAAGGTCGATTAAATTTGTGCGTCCACTTTTTACTTGTTAAACCCATTAAAACATACTACTATTCGCATATATGCACACAGATACACTCTCAACATCTTATTGTTTTATTTATATGACCGACAACTACAAAATATCTGCAATTTTAAACGTATAAATCATAACATGTAATGTAACTTACGTTTGGATAAATTACATAATTAATTAAACTCAGACATTATAATACCTCATTCAATCGGAAGTTTCAAAAAATTATAAAAAAATATCTGTACTTTTAATTTTGCTAGTATGAAACCTCTTTAAGATGCATAAACTTAAATGAGCCTAAAATCTAGCCTAAAATCAAAGTACTTTATTCCTTCCACAGCTCTCTTTTCTCTTTCACCGGTCTATTTATTTAAAATTAAGGTTTGTAAAGACTGATGATGAACGTGAAATTTTGAAAGGAGGACTCCAAAAGAGAGAAAGTAGGGAAGAAAACACATGGAGAGAATCAATCTTTACTTCTCCTCATCATCTTCTTCTTTTATGTATTTATGCATAAATATATGGGATACATCAAATTTTACGAAGATTGTATCTCGACATTTCTAATTTATTGTACATTTGAATTATATTTGTTTGATGGATCTTAGATCTATAAAATAAGAAATGCATTTTAGTACAAAAACTATGACTATACTCATAAATGTATCTAAAGAAATATATGCATACATACATGATTGATCATGTATCTTTAGTATTTCACTAGTTATTAGTTTATGTATCTCGACTCTCGACCCACATTACATAACTTTTCAACAATGCATCAACTTTACAATATGCATCTCTAGTTTATTGTATATTTGAGTTTTTTTTTGTTGGATGAATTTTAGATCTGTAAAACAAGAACTATATCTTTAAAAGTGTTTGTTTTAAGATATTCATCTATGTATCTTAGAAACATATACAAATTTTGTTGTTTCTAAGGTTATATACAAATTTTGGTATTATTGTGTTAATTATTTTTGATTCTTTATTGTATCTAAGTTATCTTTTGACATAAACATGAAAATACATGTTTGTAAAAGTATTAATGTGCAGTACACAAATGTTTATGTGTATTTTTACATTTGTTCATAAAGATACGTTCAAGTTGAATAAACTATGAAATCTAGTAAAGAAAAAATTTCAACAAGAGTAATAAAGAAGAAGAGAAGAGGATGATTCAGGAATTTAAATTTTGAATTTTGTTATTGATTAGATATGTAATTTTAGCAAAATCTGCTTCCTATAATTTTCTGCACAATAGTCTCTAATTAATTATGCAAGAAGATCCGCTTGCCTAAAACAACTTATACTAGTTTAAGGGTATCTAAGATACCCATACTAAAATACAGACAAAACATATAATTTAGCAAAATTATGACATAAGGTGTACTTAGATATGAAACAAACGACATTTATTTAAGTTGGTCAAATAAACCCAAATTATATAAATTACAATACTTAGACAAGGTAATTACACCTTTTAAAGGAACTTTCGAAAAATTACATAAATTAAGACAAATTTATGTTTTTCAACTTTTGTATATGAAGATACACTCTCCTGTATTTTAGCCTTAAAATCAGCCTTTTTTTTCCATGTATCTATTTCTCCCATTATTCCAAACTGTAAACCCCACTATCTTCCATTATCACCATAGTTATTATCACCATTATCGTAATTTTATAAGCTTTTTTCAATATATACAATATCGTTGTATTTTTTGATTTTGTAAGTAAAGTATTTCTAATTTTTACTCAAAAAAGGAGGAGAATCCTCCAAACGACGAAATTGTGGTGATTGTTATGAATTTTTCGGTGGTGTTTAACTGGTTGGAGGTTGAGCAAAGTGAAATAATGGTATTGTAGTCGGTGATGGTGGTGGTCATCACCATATTCCACAAGACCACCGGAGAAGATCATCGCCATCATTGACGTTAGTGGCCACTTCAGATTCGACACTATAGATGGCCAGATTCGGACCTGTCACTCCACAAAGACCATCTCCATCACCGACGTTAGTGGTGGCTTCAGATTTGGCACCATCATCGCCGATAATGGTTGATAATGTGTTGTGAATACATATTGTTGATAATGTGTTGTGAGATACATGAAAATTAAAAATATTAAAATACATAGGTATAAATATTTAAAGATTCAAAGTGTATTAAAACAGGATACATTGAATATGGCTATCGTCAGAAGTAGATAGCAAACAGGTTCTTGTCGGAGACGAAGCCTTAAAAATACATAGAGTTAAAATAACTGTTATGTATCTTCGATCTCTTCTTCTTCTTTTATGTATAAATACATTGATACATGAGATACATGTACTGAAATTTGAGTGGAATTATAAAATACATAAAAAAATACATAAAATTTGATACAAGATACAAGTTATTTTATGTGTCTTCTTCTTCTATGTACAGGTACATTGGTTCCTGTATTGAGTTTTGACTAAAAATGTGATATATATATATGAAAATTAATACTGAATACAAATTACTTTTATATATCTTCTTCCTTTTTTTCTTCTTCTACACACAAATACATTAATACATATACCGAGATTTGAGTGGAAATTGTGAGATACATGAAAATTGATACTGAATATATTCATATGTATCACACAGACACAAAATATCTAAGGTACACATGCAACAAATGTAGTTACACATGCACTAGAATTTTTAATGATACATAGTACCTTAAAATATTCAAAATACACAAGACTTAAAAATTAAAATTCGCAGACATTAAAATATCTAAGATACACACGCATAAAAAATATTAAGATACATGATAAAAAAATTAAAAGTTACCCAATGCACTAAAATGTTCAAGATACATAAACCTTAAAATATTTACGATATGAATTTAAATTTTAAATTTGATTACAAATTAGAAAAGGATTTTTTATCAAATCTATTTTCCTTGATTCTCTCCACAATTCACGCTAATATATCATATCAATAAAATCGTTTGCCTTAAATAAATCGATTACCGCTAGCGTAGATAAAATACGTGCGTCAAGATACACACAAAAATTGTAATTAAGCAAACTTGTTCCATTTTTTATAATTAGGTCTACAACATATGGCCATAAATAATCTCGTAGCAATTAGTACTATCACCACGTATGTGATAATAAATCTATATAGCTAACTGGTTTAGTACTGTCGAAAAAAAAATGGTTTAGTGGGCAACAGTATAATTTAAGACCAAGTAATGCAATATCACGTTAAGATTTAGAATTACTCAAATGCATTTAGATTCACGAAAGTTAGGAAGGTTGTAGAAAAGATATTATTAATGGTACAAAAATTAAACTCCAATTTCTTATTCAATAAAAATAAAGTGAAGCTATAATTCTCTTTACGTATTTAGAAACTTTAGTAGATATTTCTCAAATTTTATATTTGAACTTAAAAATACATTTAATGTACATATCAAATAAGTCATTTACAATTCAGTAACCTATTTTTTCTGAAACTCAAAAAGTCCATAAATTCAAAATCTTAGATCCAATTCTATCAAACCAATTGAGACATCAAGGTGAAACATATGGACAATAATAAATAAATTAAAAAGAAGATCCTGTCCTGAAATTTGCTATTAGTTATTGTGAATATTTTAAATCAACTAGTCTTGGTTGGTAGCATCATGACTTCAATGGCAATCGACCCTAAAGCTGGCGACCGGTCCGGTTTGACCGGGTAAACCGGCCCATTTGACCCGGACCGTACCGGCCCATGGACCGGTCCGGTCTGGGTGTTTTGGCTCGG